>JANHFX010012970.1:18172-48345 GCA_027560015.1 Chloroceryle amazona | reverse complement strand
CTGAAAACTTGTCTATTGTCATATTCTGTCAGAACTCTCGTAACATTTTACAGCACAAGTGCCATCACTCTCCTTTTTCCTCTTTCTTCTTCCTGTCATTCAATATGGTTTCATGTCTTCTGATGCTTTAGACAATGACCAGCCACAAAGAAATAATTTTCAGAAAAGAGGAAATTAAGGTAGTAGCAAATAAGCATCTCTTATCTGACCACTGTTACAGATTTACCTTTAAATTTTGGATTTTTTTAGGCATTTCTCCATGTATGCAGGTTTAAAAAGATATTTAGACTATAAGTAATGGAATGTGAATATCCCCTAATTTTTCAACTTCCTTAAACTATTTATTAGGTATAGGAGAACTGGATCTTCATAGTTAAATGTCTCCTTACAGACACATCCTCAGTCTTTCCAATGTATTTCTTGCCTCTTCAGTTCCAATACTGCAGCTGTGAAACGTTCATTAGTGTACTGATGCTATGCTGATGGGTTACTTTCAAAAGACAAGATATTGCAATGTAGCTACAGTATTTCAATTGCAAAGCTTAGCATTATTCACTTCAGAGTATCTGCAGAAACACTCCTGGTGTTTTGCATTCTCAGGTAAAGCTCTACCTGATACCTCAGAGGTTTTTCTGGTTCAGTGTCATCATTGAAGAGTGTGGTTATTATTAAAGTGTCACATGAGTGAATAAAGGCACATAGAAGATTGCAGTTAGTGGATACACTACACAGTTCATGCTCTAATACAGAATCATAGAATGGTTTGGGTTGAAAGGGACCTTTAAGATCATGTAGTTCCATGGGCAGGGAGATGTCTCAAAGGTTGCTCAAAGCCCCATCCAACCTGGTCTTGAACACATCCAGGGCTGGAGCATCCACAGCTTCTCTGTGCAAACTGTTGTAGTGTCTCACCACCCTCACAGTCAAGAGCTTCTTCCCAATTTCTAATCTAAATGTACCCTTTTCCAGTTTGAAGCCATTATCCCTTATCCTGTCACTACAAGCCCTTGTCCCTCTCCAGCTTTCTTGTGGGCCCCCTTCAGATACTGGAAAACTTCAGTGATGTCTCCCCAGATAGATCTTCTCTTTTTCCAGGCAGAACAGCCCCAGCTCCCTCAGCCTGTCCTCCTGTGAGAGGTGTTTCAGCCCTCTGATGAGGTAGATATGGAAACTTGTGCAAGGATGAACTAGGAGAGATCATCTGCTGTCCCCTGAGATACAAAATCTATGCTCATTTTCATTATAGAAGCAAAAAAGAAGATGAATCCTCCTGATTAAACAAAAGATGACCCCAAAAAAGTGGCTTAGCTCCTTGGTGCTAAAAAGTGGATTTGTGCTACTATTCTTCAATTTTAAAAGCAGAACACCTTTCTTTTTTTTGGTTGACTTGAACCTAGTAAGGAGGCCAGATATACAATAATGCATCCTGTCCCAAAGGGAACAAAATAAAATAAAATGCCCTGGTCTTAAAGTATTTTTCCTTGCAGAGATTCTGCTTAGGATTTCCTGTCTGGCTTGTCCTTGGAAAAGAAGAGTTTGAAACTGAAATTGAAACTTATAAAAGCTAATCCCAAACACCATAAGTCACCAAAGGATGCCATTTTAGAAAGCTGTTACTCTCAACTGGAACAGAAGCTTCAGTATTGAGGTTTTTTTATCCAGGACTCATCCCATGTTTTAATGATGAGTCATCAATTACACAGACCTTCAGTACTTATTGGGTATCTGTGGAAATACAAAGATTAAGTTTCTGAACAGAGTTTCAATGTAATCAAGAGCTGGGAACTCGGTATAAGATCTGAAGCCTTTTCACTTAAGAATGCTTGTGACTTTTAATACATACACATTTTGTGCAAGTAGTTATTTAAGCTTGTAATGCTCTCTGCTGAATTGGTCAGTGTATCTCAAAAGGAAAAAAGACAGGGAGCCATTTAATTTCAGCAGTTTGACCATGGCCAGCTAACAACTGTTGGTTACAGAGCAGAAAAGTCTTTTTCCACTTAAAGAATAACAAAGAGCTCTGCTAGAGCAGTGTAACATGACAGTGTAATGAATACTTAAACCTGCTTGCATGGCCATTAAGGAAAAAAAATGTGTAACCTTAACTACTAACCTTTTTTCTTTGGTGCTGTCTTTAAATCTGTAAATTATATCACCCTCAGTATATATCTGTCCAAGGTTATCCAAAGCAAATGCATCATGTACTTCATAAATATGGACTTGAGTAATGTGCATATGCATTTGTACGTAGTCAAAGGACTGATAGACATTCTAGCTATAACACAGCCAAATTACTGAAACTTTTGCCTTAAACTTCATCTGTATATGAAACCTTGGCTTTTCAGAGCAGTTTAATGTTGAATTCCTTAATCCCTTAAAGATCTATTTTTTTATGTCTGTTTATTGGATAGCAATGTGCATTAGCAGCAGAAATCAATCAGTGGTACAGAATAGAGTTTGAAGGTGAAGACAATAAAAACAAACCCACACATCTCCAGGTCTGTCATAGATAGCAGTTTAATCAAGAGAATGTGGCACTGATAAAGCTTCCACGTCATACTGAAGAATTAGCCTTCTGGCTTTGTTAGCTGCACCTATAACCCTTTTATGCAAGTTTTCAGTCTATCTGACTCCAGATTCAGAACTACAAACTCTAATCAATGTATGCCTTCACCCATGAGTAAATCACTAAACCGAACTTTCCCAAAAGGATAAAATGTCTTTGCAGCATGACCTTACATGCACATTTTAATATTAACCTGGGTGTCTACAAGTAGATGATGCTCAGGTAGACTGAGCAATGATTATATCATCTGGTTCCTATATGTTAACATACAAAGCAGTGAGAGACAGTGGAAATTTTATCAGTCTCTGTGTTTGAAAAACCTCTAAATTGGTTCAGAGGGGAAAAAGAAGTCTGTTTGTGAAGAAGAAAGTAATTGAAATAATGTTCACTTACAACTCCACAATAAATCGAAGGATATGGTAATAACAAGACCATTACATTGACTTGCAGGGTCAAAACCAGGCAAATTCAGTTCTTGTGTGCTCAAGGCAATAACATCCTGATGATAAGACTGTGCTAATGAGCATATGAAAGAGACCTCACAACCTTTCATTTATATTTTTCTCTAAGTTCTTGTACCTCTCAGTGTCCACTGTACCAAGGATGTCATTATTTCCTCAATGATTCTTCTGTGAGGTTCTAGCTCTGATTGGAAAAGGTAACTTCTTTTAAGATTAGGGTCTTATTTTAAATGATGCTTTCTTACTTCATTTCTATTAGGTGGCTAGTCCACTAATTCCAGCTGAAATCAGTAACAAATCATCGATACCTGCAACTTCAAAGCTTGGGCCCAGTGTGCATAATTCAGTTTTAGTGCTTACATTTAACAGCACATTCACCGTGCTGTTAAAACACCTTCCAATACAGCAGTAAGTACTACGGCTGATTTCTGTTCCATGTGGTCCCCTCTTTCTCAGCTCACTTTCTTAATGGAAAACTCTGTTCAAGCAGGATACCATGCTTTGAGAGCAAATAGTTTCTTTATAAACATGCTGCCATACTTTGCTAGTACTGAACACGAGACCTTTTTGTACTTGGAATAGGAGTCTATAAAATTTCTGATCATCCCAAGGTCTGATGGAAGTTTTCCATAGTAAGTGTGATCTCTGAGAAACCCATCTTTTAGACAAAGGAATCTTCCATTTATAACAGAGTTTGTCTCCAAGTGCAAAAAAAAAAAAATGTCCCTAGGTTGGTGTTGGAGACATTAATTCAGCTGCTCTAGTTCCAAGCCTTTTAATACCTTGAACATGAGAATGCCCCTCCCTGTCTCCAAAAGAAAGAGCCGGCCCCAATTACCTTTTTGATTTTCAGTGCTTCAACATAACATATATTACATTGCTTAATATTCCAAGACTATTACCTTAGGCCTGGTATGTTCATTAAATGCAAAGCAGGATTCAGAGATAGGCAGGATGAAATGCCACATGAGTAATTTGGCTGAGAAAAGTGATATGTTGCCCAAGTACAGTAATATCACATTCTTATCTGCTGCCTTGTTTGGTGAGGCTCATAATGCAGTCTGGCTCCCTCCACCATGTTTCTGTTGAGTTTCTCTAGCAGGTGATGGGATGGAGACAGGCTGTGAACCCTTCTTGTTGCTGTTAATGCCTGAAGAAGATAGCCCCTCTGCCAAGAAAAAGCTGCATCAGAACAGAGCAGCAGAGTGTTCAGATAGGTAGGTCACGGAGACAATCCCAGACTACAGAAAAAGAAGTGTCTCAGTTTCAATGGGTTCTCCTAACTACTATGGTAACAAGTCTGGGGCCAGAAAGACACTCGGGAGGTACATCTGCAGTCTCAGGGTCTCAATGAGTATGTCTGTTCATCCTTGGTAGCTGTCTGGTTCATGTCTCAAAACTTCCAAAAAGGGGGATTCTATAATCTCCCTAGGAAATGCACTCAACAATAAACAAGCCAAAATATATAATACAAAAATATCTTTATATGTATTAGAATGATTACTACTTTTCTTCTATGCAGCTTTCACGATCACACGATTTTTACAGGGAAAAGTGGTATTTTTTCATATTACAGTTCATAGCTGTACCATTATCCCTCCAAACTGGGAGGAGATATGGAGGCTTCCTGAGACTGTTTAAGTTCTGGAAGGAAGCAAGCTTGCAAGCCCAGGACCTACATATATACTGACACGATGGCATTAATCTGCAGATAACTGGGTTGAGTTACTGATGATATGACTTCAGTGGGGTTGTGTGTGACTCCACTTGCTACGGTTGCCTTGCTAGTAAACACCTGTTTCCAAACTTCTTTGTTCAGATACCCAAAATGTGTGTGTTCCCCAGACAGTATTTACTCTCCATCCAGCTGTGAATCATCAGCCTTCCCTACAGTCTCTACTTCTTTCTGAAGTAACAGGCAGACAGAACAGCACCAATTCCTACCACTGCTGCTGGCGATTCTTTTTCCTCCTCAGTGAAGAAACCTTTCCAAGCTGCTCTCTTCCCATTAAAACTGAAAGTTTGGCTCCAGGGAGGGCCCCCTTTATGATGCAAGGCAGATGCTAGGCGTGCAGAGACCCCCACTTCAGAACTGCCCGTTGAGTTCTGACAGTTGCTGTGATGGCTTCAGACTGGAGGAAGCTTCTGAGCTGCATAGGTAGAGATTTAATACCAGGAAAATAGGAAAGTAATTAAGCATTTGAGTACCAAGGTGGATGGGATACACATCTATTGCAATTATGAGAGTCTATTACTTCCTATTATTCTAAAAGTCCTACTGAGACAAGTACATTGTTCTCAGTGGGAGCAGATTACACTCTGAATTAATTACTCACTAATTAGTAGACTATCCCCATGGTTTCTTGCCCCACACTTTCTCCTACTGAATTGTTTAGCATAAAGCACTACATATAACAGGTTTCATGGGTACTGGTTGAATCAGGAACTGGTTGCTTTTCCCTACCTTTTCTTTCTTTCTAGCCAAAGCATTTTTATGACCCTGGTACTGGGGCATTCAAATATTCTGCAATCTTTAGCTCATTTACTTTCTTATCTGGGGAAGGGAGACCGCAGCTACCTCCAAAAGTGGGTGAATCAGGCACAGGCGCTATAGGAGCCAGGTTCACAGGGGGAGCAGGAGCACTAAAGGAAAGTTTGGGTTTTTTTAATACCTGCATTTCATCTGACTCCCATAGGGACTCCAGAGTGCTGACTTGGGCAACTAGCATTCCTCTAGAACGTAGAGATGAAGTTAAGTGCCTGGCAGAGGTATTTATAGCAGCTGGCATCCTGTGCTGGGCAGTGTCTGGGTTAACCCACTGTTAATATCAGAGAGAGGCACAGATCTGAAATCTGCCCTTCCCAAGAGATTTGGTACTTCATCAGAGTTACTAAAGGCATTTCCTCCAGCAAGAATTCTGTCCTTCTGCACACTGGTTGCTTCTGTCTGAACTGGATAAAGGTTAGTTTCCTTCTTGGAGCATACTTGGAGGAAGGAATGTCCATTCTTCACACTTAGAAGACCAAGATTGTAGTATCCATCCTGTATAGGAGAGAGTCATTTTCAGTGCTACCCTGGGCTATTTGCTATTCTGATGAGGACGGAGAGTGCTCATGTCCCTGTGCAGAACTGAATCAAGTCTAAAATCATGAACTCTTCTGCAGAACGCTTTCCAGATTTGTAGATGACAGCAAGTTACTTTATGTAAAGCATGGAAGGCTGCTGTTAGATGCAGTGTGATTTACAGTGGTTGCTGACAGTAATGCCTCATGTACATCCCTCTCACAGCCAACAAGTCAGTACTGGGTAGTCTCTTAGGGAATAGGCAGAGCAGTAAAAAGCCTTCCAGTCTCAGTGAATCATGAGTTGTGGCTTTGTTAGGAAAACAAGAGTCATGTTCTGTTTCTTCACAACACAGGTTTTAGGGTCTTCAGCTTTTCCACTGCCAAACCATCCATAGTATCTTTTTTTGTTTACCTTGCCCATAGCCCCAGGACTCCCAAAGCTGTGGTTTAAAAGCAACAGATAATTGATCTATTTAGATGATAAGCTTGCCATTCTAACTTCAAGTTACCAGTGTTAAGATTTTTGTTAATAAAATGAGGTCTTGAGGTGACTTTTATTTCTGGTAAGAGCTAATGACAAAGGCTGAAAGTAGGGAGGATTTCGGTGTCTTGGCAGAAGGCACCATGAAAGTTTCTCACTCCTCTAACAATTTTAATAATCCCTCCTTTAACAGTTTTACAGGTTATTAATCCAAACTCTTTTACATAAGTGTATCACAGAGGTGATGCAACTTAGACTTCTCTTACTTTGTAAGTATTGTATCAAAGGCAGAGGAAGAGTCTGGTTCAGAACAGATGACCTTGAAACCATGCACCAGATTTGGTCTGCAATACTTCAGAGCTGTGCATATTTTCCTCCTTGCAGCTGTGGGAAATTTGTCACAGTCCTAGTGCCGACTCTGCTCCTTAGATAAGAAAAATGTGAAACTTCCTTTGAATCTTCAAAAATAGAATGCTTATAATTATGCCACACCACTGAGTTATCTGCCTCTGCCCAGCAACAAACAAATCTTTACTTTCTTGTGTAGAAAACTCCTGCCATTCTTGCATTGTCTCTGTAGAGATGCTAAGATTGAGAGAGATGGAACATTCAGAACCAAGGGAAAAATAACCAAAACCCAAACAAATGTGTTTTAGAGCACAGCAGCTTTCAAAAAGAGAAAAGGTTGCTCTTCTGTTCCGTTGCGACTTTTCTTTCCTGTTGAGGGCAGCTTGAAATCATCTTAAATTCTTTGTGAAGAGTTTTTATCCCTATTAGTTACTGTGTGCAAAGGTTCTCAGCACTGCATCTTGCTATAGAGAGTTTAATGTGTCTCAGTTATTCTGAGGTTGGATTTAATTATACCTTGCCGATCTTGGCCAATTTCTGCTGGTAATTCTTTGTGACGTGCAGACTTGTACGTTTTGTGTGGTGTTTTATGAAGGTATTTAACCTCGTTATTTCTAAAGCCATATGGCCTAATTCAAGGAGTCTAGAGTAGTTCTATTTTTAGGTATCTATCCCATTTTAAGCTTTCTATCCCCCTCACCCCTGTACATTAAGCAGCCAATACAGTAATGGGTTGCACTGTGTCATCCAGGCACAAGATTTCAGAGATCCCCTAATGTGGCATTTTTTTGCTCCACATAAAATTGCATCATTGAGCTCCATTAGTTGTGGCTGCTTTCTGGGAGTTCTCCAGGGTATCTGAAGTGTTTTAACTGTAGCTATTTGAAACACTTTGGTTCTTTTCTGAGTATGCTGCTAACATCCATTTATGGATTCTGTTTATTATATTTTAATATTATTTTGTGTTTGATATTTAAAAATACACACGTTTTATTTTTAGTGCCATTACCATTTTCTCGTAGTTCCTTTACCATTTATTTTCGTACTGTTTTTTTGATGGTATGAACTTTATCTGCATGGCCTACATTTAGAATTTAACTGAAGATATTATCACTTGAACAGACCAATCTAACAGCATATGCAAAATCAAATGAAATAAGCTGGTGAAATAGGAAGCATTAAGATGTAAAGCATGTTGTCCATGGTGTTTATTGATTTTCTTTCTGGATGCAATGTCATTCTAGACAACAGTGCTCATATATATTTTCTTCATAAAATCCCCTGAAACATCCTGTGCTGCTACCAGTTGGGAAGGTTTCTTTACTGTCACTGAGGTCTTGGGTAAATCAGGAGAGTAGAAGAGAATTTTCTTCATTTTCAAATGATTATTTTTCAGTTAGGCATATGGATAATGAAAGAGATTGGCACGCTTCATTTCTGTGGCTTTCAACTCGCTGTTTGTGTTCAGAGTAGCTTGTTTCCTCACGAGTTCATTGATTTTCAGTAGAGCTGTCTTGCATTAGCTGAGGTAAAAGTTACCCCAGATGCCCTAGCATTTCAAAGGTGACAGTGACTGTGCAGATGGAGAAGCAGTAGAGAAATGAAGATGGAGGATGGGGATGTTTCTTCTCAGCTTATTGGCTAGTTGAAGTTGCAATGTAGAGGCTGTCAAAGCTGCACCAACTTTAACAGGAACCTGCATTAGGAAGAACAAAAATGTTTGGATAGGCTGCTTAGAGCTCAGAGAAGACAGTGTCTGAATCGGAACTCAAGGTAGCACTTTTCATGGAGGGGACTGCGTGGTGACAGATTAAAGTTGCCCACCTATCAGCTATAGAGAGATAGTGTACATGGTTCTATTCAATAGAACGGATCTATGCAAGCACCTCTAGCCAACTTTCAGACCCAGGACAGTCACATTGCTAGAAAATCAAAGTCAGGTTTTGACAATTTGAATGCATCCTTCTGTTGGGATGCCCTTTATGAATATTTGTATGCCTCACCAACTGCAAGAAATAGGGGAGTGACCTGAGCTACAGCGGGGAGGATCTTGCTGATCTGGAAAAAAAATCAGAAGTACAGAAAAGAAGACCACAAGGAGTCATTTTTGTCTTGAATTGGCTTACCAGGTCCCGCAGCTACTGTAATTAGTTGGTTTGCTGTCATTGCCCATAGACCAAGGAATGAACTGATGGTAGTGCTACATGCCCAGGCTGGAGATAATTATCACTTTCCATCATCTCAGTGCTCTCAGAACACTTGTCTGTACTCATGGCTTGTATGACATTTTCCACTGGGGGGAGGAATAGGTAGAAAGTGCAGAAACCTGCTGCATGGACTGAGATAGTGTGGTGGAGGTGATAGGGACAATATTATGGAAGGACTGGGCTTGCAGAAATATGCGTGAGGTAGAGAAAGGAAAGTGAGGTAAGTGTTGGTGCTAGAAATAGATACCAGTAGTATTAGAGCAGCAGAAAGTCTTGGGAATGAGACAGCACACAGCCTTTGTCAGGAGCACGTGTGGAGAGTGACAGTGCATCCTTAAAATGCAGAGAGGCAGGCAGGAGGTAGTGTGTGTGCTTGGGATGAAAAATCAGCAGACAGGGATGCAGGCAACCCCTGATGGATCCAGTGAGTTCAGCCCAGGGAGGTAACAATGTCCTTTGACCCTTTGTCAATAAGCAAGTGGAATTTGCTGAGTGCAGGTAAACAGGTGGTGTCACTGGGGAATCACACTGGGGACACTGTAGGCTAATCAGTCACAGTTTCTGTCTCAGTCATCCAGCTGCTTCCACGTGACCAGTGAGTATCTCGTACATGCTGCCATCGAGCTTTAAGGACTCCAGGAGGAGTGTGTGTCCATCCCCAGGAAAGCCATCTGCAGACTCGGAGCTCTTTTTCTGAAGTTTAGCTCTAAACTTCACTCTTACACCCCATCGAGATTCAACTCAGATAATGGTAAACCAGTGATGTGGAAAGGAAGGCTCAAAACTACTTTGGTACAAGTTAGTGCAGTACAAGAGGAACTCTCTTCAGTATTCAGGCTGCAGAGCAGCTTTTAGTACTGTGGGGTTTTTTCTTTTTTTATCTATTAATTTTTCAACTCTAATATTGCTTTTCTTTTCTCCATTTCCAAGTCTTTTCTAGGCAATATCTGACCTTGCTGTTAATTATTTGCCCACAGTTGTGCTAATGGAGCTGTAGTGTAACGCAGAGCAATAGCACTGAACAGGGCCATCCATCTTCAGCCTCTTAAATTATGAAATCTCATCTACAAATAATGAAAATCTCCAATGCCCTACAGGTTCTAGATTCAGATTTCAATCTTTACTTGCAGCTGAGACCTAGCGAGTGCACAAAATGAGACAAGCCTGTTTTGTCAGTGTTATCATTCTTGTGTCAGTGATACTGAGAGCAGTGTTAGCTATGAAAATAACACTTATATCAGTCTGTCTTTCTAACACCACACAAAAATATTTAAGGATTTTCTCACTGCTTGGGAGATGAGAGTTATTTCATCATTCTTTTAGTTACTTGTGTGTTTTATTTGCTTGTATTTACCCATTTGGTTTTTTCTTCCATTTTGACTGTGCCAAGAGCTACATCCGATTCCAACAGCGTTTGTTTTGTGCTTTGTTTTGTTTTCCGGCGAAACGAGCAATAAACCATGTGCCTTCTGTTTTTCCTCTTGCTGAAACAAATGCAGTGTAATGTTTACTCCTAATCACAGGTCTGCTTGAAAACAAAACACCGGATGAGCAGTAAGTATGCGGAATTCACACTGCTGAAGTCCAGACCTTGGAAGGTCCTTTGCTGCCACCTTCCGATCTAATCTTCAATTAGATTTGCTCGTATATTACTAGTATTGAGGACTTCACAGGTTAAAAAAGCACAGCTCTATAAAGGAATCTACAGATGATCCGTTATTACAGATGTATCTGGAAGCGGGATTCAAAAATTAGATTCACGATAACATAATTCCCAAGTTAGATCCCCTTACAATGAACAGCCTGCTTTGTCTAAAGGGAGTTAGAAACTCACAGTAGCCAAATGTAGGGTATGGGGCAAAGCAAGAAAAGATACTAGAGGGAGGATGCCAGTTTCCATCCTAGATGCCTCTCGGAGCTTGAACTTCAGATCCTGGGTGAGGTGCATCTTTGTGTATAAGCAATAGCCTCACATTTTTCTGAAGTAAATGGTTGGAGGAAGTTAGAAATTTGCCAGAAGTTGGGACATGTGGGATCAGTTCCTTCCTTGGCCGAGCAGCTTCAGAAAATGTCTTCTCCTTTCAAGTGTCACCAAATGCCAGGCAAGCCTGGGACAACCTGCAGACAGGACTCCTGCTGAAGCTGTCAGGAAAGAATGAGACATTCATGGGCCAAATATACACCAGAGACTTTTATTGCGATAGCTGACACTATTTACATAATTTATGTTAAACCTTCCGGGAGACAATCACCTCTTCAAGTCACATCTTTTAATATAGGCTGTGATCTTTAAAAGTCAGGGTTAAAAGTAAGCTCTTGTCTAGTTCTCCAAGGATTTTATATATTTTTTTTCTTTTTTTCAAGCCTGTTGGACTCCTAATATGTTCCATGGTAGGAAACAGTTTTATCCTCTCAGTTAAGTCTGCAGCACTCAAGTGTAACACCCACAGAAAGGTCACTTATTCCAAAACAGAATTTAATTTTAAGTTCTAAATGTGAATAATCTTCTTTGTAACTTTAAACCATCAACTCAGCCTTACTATTATAGGCCAGGCTATTTTACCCTTAAGTGAGGTGTACTTTCCTTATACTTTATGGGATGTGGAAGCATAAAGTTATATTGGTAAGCTGTGTTCAGCTCTGGGGCCCCCAGCGTAAGAAAAACATGGACCTACTTGAGTGAGTCTAGAGGAGGGTCACAAAGATGATCATGGGATTGGGGCAGCTCTCCTACAAGGACAGGCTAAGAGAGTTGATGTTGTTCAGCCTGGAGAAGAGAAAGCTCTGGAAAGATCTTACAGCAGCCTTCCAGCTCTTAAAGGGGGCCTCCAAGAGAGATGAGGAGGGTCACTATCAGGGACTGGAGTGATAGAATAAGGGGTGACAGTTCTAAATGGGAAGAGGGTAGATTTAGATTGGATATTAGGAAGAAATTCTTTACTGTGAGGGTGGTGAGACACTGGAATAGGTTGCCCAAAGAAGTCACGGAAGCTCCCTCTCTGGAAGTGTTCAAGGCCAGGCTGGATGGGGCTCTGAGCAGCTTGATCTAGTGGGAGGTGTCCCTGTATGTGGCAGGGGGGTTGGAATGAGATGATCCCTCCAGCTCAAACCGTTCTATGAATCTGTGATCCTCAGTGGCTGAGCATCTCATCCAGCTCCGTTCTGGCAGATGATCTTTTAGACTTTTTATACCTTTTACTGTTCCAGTGCCTCATCCTCTGTACCTTGAGCTGTGTAGTGGCCAAATCTGAACTTACGGTTCTACTGATGTTTTGCTTACAGAATGGATATTTGTCCTTGCTCTTTTTTGAACCCTGTTTTGGTGAAAAGTGAGAGAAGAAATAAAATTCAAGCAGTAATTTCTGTAGAAAAAAGGAGCTAAGAAAATGACAGGATGAAGCAGAACAACGAAACAGATGTTTGGCATCTGGCCACAGTGGAATGAACTCTCTCCACACTGAATTCTGTATTTTTCTTACACTGAAAAAATAATTAACTTGTAGAGCAGCAGGTTCAGAGAGCCCTGAGTGTGGTGATCGAGGCAATTAGCCCCTATCAGAGCCATTGTTTCAAGCTTTCTGAAAAGTCAACGGAGTATTATTAGCTAGTCCTTTACAGTTAGATGAGCCAGACAACCTCTTTTCAAAAGGAGAGTTGACATTCCAGAGCACTTTTCTGTGACAGGGTGAATTCAGTAGTGAACTCCAGTCATAGCATGTGTGAGGTCTTAATTGTGCTATTTACAAAGAGAGGGGGAAAGAAAAAGTAGTCTTTTTTTTCTTTTCTTTTTTTTCCTCTTCCTGATTGGAGTCCTTTTTTGCACCACTGTCCACCTTCTCCAGTCATCGATTATTTGGGATCCTCTTGGTTTTTACCATCTTTCCCCCCTCTGCCCTTAGTGTGACAGGTTTGCTGAGGTGCAGTGATACCCAGTAGCAATACTAAGGCTCCTTTGCATTCCTCTTTCAGGTTCTTTACCAATGGTATGTAAAATGTACATAGGATATCCCCTACAAGGAAGAACAGATGACTTTGTTTCCATCAGCCCAGCAGAATTTATAATTTTGACATTTTGTCAATATATAATCCCTAGACTCCATCCTTCAGAACACAGATAAAACAAGCAGGTCTTTCCCTTTGTTCTGAAGCTTTACCCCTTTCAGAGGAGCAGAGGCATCACAGCACAGGACATTTCATTGGGAAGCCCCTCAGCATCCTAGTTAACTGCCATAAATGCCAGGAGGAAAGTACCTTGTTCACAGTACCTTAGAACTGAAATCTTTCAGCTTGTTTGTTGGCTACTTGGTTACTCCTGCTGAGGCAGAGCTATCAGGGAACGGAATGGATGAAAACATGAAGATCTCAAAAGCATTTCAGCAGTTCAACTTGACTGTCTGACAGACGAATCTCTTTCCATCATGCAGTTTTACTTTCCTGCCAGCCACAATCATAGTTACCTTGTGCTGACGCTTGCAGTTCTGTTTGTTTGGGCTACCTTTGTGCACCACCATGCAAAACGTTGCCAACTGCAGGAGACACCTTGCAGTCTTGCAGCAAGGGACTTGAAGAGCGTTTTGGAGATCTATGTGTAGAAGAACCCTGAAGTATAAATGGGTATCATAGAATCAAAGAATAGCTTGGGTTAGAGGGGACCTTAAAAGATCATCTAGTTCCAGCTCCCCTGTCACATGCAGGGACACCTGACAATAGATGAGGTTGTTCAGACCCCCATCCAACCTGGCCTTGAACCCTTTTGGGGGGCGTGGGGGTGGAATGGCATCCACATCATCTTTGGGCAACCTGTTCAGTGCCTCACCACCCTCAGAGTGGAGAACTTCTTCCTAATTTCTAATCCTAATAGCCATTCTAAATCTTTCCTCTTTCACTTGGAAATTGTTTTCCCTTATCCTATCACTACACTCCCTCCTCATCTGCTTTGTAGACCCCCTTTAAGTACTGGAAGGCCACTACAACATCTCTGCAGAGCCTTCGCTTCTTCAGGCTGAACAACCCCAAATATGCACAAAAGGAAAATAGTTAAGGTTGCATGAAGAATGAGGAATGAACTGTTCATTCTTCATTCTTGCAATTGTGTTTCAGGTTGTTTGACAGTGTATTATCAAATTGACTTCTTTTCAGTGATCAAATGGATTAACTGTGCTCTATCTTCATAGCAAAAACATATACACACTTGATCCAAACAGTTTTCCTTAGTTGTGTTTTGCTCAAATTTCATGTGCTACTCCAAGATAGTGGGCTGCAAAGACTGTTGAAGATTCTGCTAGCATTCTGAAATACATACTATATGATGACTGGTGAATAATTTTGCTATGTATGGTTGATAGTAATCAGCATGGTTGGTAATTTCTAGTCAATCTGAATTCAGGTTTTATTTTCCCCGTGCTCAAGCAACTCTCTCTTAAGTAATACTCAGAAAAATCTTGAGATTTCATAAAATCCTTTTGGAGCTTTCACAAAATGCATTTCTTTTAGGAGACTTTCTCTCTAAGCAGCAAGCAAAACTCTTCCCAGCCTAAGAGACAGACATCATTCTTCTGTTTAAAGAATTGTAAGTTACTCATGTGGTAGCAATTATTTTAGTTACTGAAGCTGGTCTTTGAAGAAAAGTTTCTTAAAATCTGTTGAGATTGGAGGAGAGTTTTGCTTAACATCCTGTGTAAGAGTGATTGTGTATAGGTACATAATCCAAAGGCACCCTGCAGCTAGGCTGGGAGTATATATTGGCCCGTAGTCTAGGCAAGCTCCATGGATTGTTTGTAATTCCATGGTGAACGTAAACATCCAAATCATCCAACTTGATGGAATGTGTCAGGACTCGTTGCTGTCATACAGCTAGATTTTTTTTTTTCAGGTGAAAGCTTGAGGACCTAAGCTTTCTTTTGCCTGTGGTTAAGGTCTTGTTATAACACATGCATTGAACAAAGCCTTTGGATCCATACTTCTGGAATAGACTGCTGCAAGTCCTTTAGTTTCAATGACAAACGGGCACTGAGCTGTTTCCTAGGGATGGAAGCAATTAAATTCAGTATGTCTGATGCTGCTTAGAGTCCCTTGGGCTCCAGTGAGGTAAGGCAGAGGAGAGGTCCCCACTGTCCCAGAGCCATACCCAGTTCTTTTCTACTCCATCTACCCAGCCCTGCCCCAAGCATGCAGAAGTGGTATCCTGTAAAAAACTACCACCTTTTGATTTATTACTTCCCATGATGACATTGTTTGTAGCCAAGACTACAGGGACATTGCTAGTAGAGTCTGTCAGTACCCTTCAGGCTTTTTTCATACGCAGCCAGCAGTGGTTAAAAATGAGTCATAACTAAATCTACTTCTGTTTATATTTCTGTGTATGGGTGTTAGTATCTTCATTTATTTTCCTTACAATGAAGCTTCACAGCTTTCATATTAATTCTTCAGATATGTCACTAGGGGGATCCCAGCTGGAACAGGTTTTGAGGCTCAAATATTGTACCTTGGGTTTGGACTACCTAATTCTGAATATTCATTGCTAGGATAGACATTAAATCCACAATTCAGAGATAACCCCTTACATGTGACTTGCTTCATTTTAATGATTGTTGTCTCGGATTGCAAATTGCATCTGCTTTGGTTTCAACACTGCTCTCTAATGTTTTAATATCAATTTCATGAATCCTGCAAATTTCCCAGAAACACATTTATTGTCTTGCCTCCAGACCGGGTAGAATGGATCTTGTTTTCAGTGGGAAGTATCTGAACATTTTTCTGGTGATCTGTCTTTCCTTCTGCTAACAATGGAGAAGTTCTCTATCACTAACAAATGCACAACTTTATTTTTTCTAATTCATCTGAGCAGAACTCAGACACAACAGGCCACCTTCAGTCTTTCATGTCCTAATTTTAGCTGTAGTGCTATGATAGACACTAAAGCAGTAGTAGAAAAAGAAAAACCCTTTCCAGCACCATTTGAGTCCTATCACATCTAAGCTTATTTTCCCAATTCAACAGAATTCCCTCGGCCTTTTTTCTCTTCTTCAATTAGATAATGGAGAGTAAGGTGAAAAAAAATACTTCGAGACAGGAGCTTCAGCACAATTTCTATGAATAACAAATTCATTATGTTTACCTTCAGGATTCAGATCCATTGCCATAATCTGGAGGTGAAAATGTCATTAAACTGAATCAGGGAATTTTCCAGACTCAGGACCTCTACCATCTACAGCTGGCGTGAGCCAGCTATCATTTACCTGGCAACACCAAGGCATGGCTCGGGAAGTAGCTTGAGCCAAGGGTCATTTTAACAGGTACTCTGGATGCTGCCACCTTGTCTTGGAATAGAAGCATTTAATTGTATAGACATGGGCTGTACATGATAGTTAGCCTTTGGTGCAAGAGAAAAATTCCAGGTGGGTTTCATTTTCAAGTATCCTCTATGGGCCATTAAGGGGTTTTGAAACACGGAAGTGTTTCTTCCTGACCAGAACTGTGACACTGGCTGCATGGGATGATATGCAAAAGAACCAGCTGAATTTGTTGTGAGGCTTAGGGGAAAATACTACAAGATAATAGCAGTGGAGACAAACTGCCCTTCTGTAAGGGAAAAAAGAATTAACTGTTCATTCACATTGCCCTGGCAGTCAAGTCCTTGTATAAGCCAAATGAATCGGAATTTATCATCTCTTGTATCATGGGAGATCTGGTCAGGTGGCCAGGGGAGATTAAAGCTGGCTGGCTGCATAAAGTAGTAAAATCGTTTTGACTGTGGAGTGTATTAGCAGCAGTAAATCACCAGAGCATGGATCTGACCTTGTTATCTGTCCACAGTGACGAGAGGAGCTGCTTTGTCAAGTGTAAACCACCTGGAGATTTCCTCCCCTTGGGGATCTCCTTCAGGCAGGTTGATGGCCACTACAACTTGTCCACATCTTATGAGAAGCACCTGATGGCAAAACCTGTCTGTCTTTTATGTGTTTACTGTAAGAGTGACATGGACAGGCTAGAGAACTGGGCAGGGTAAAGTACAGTGGGGACAAGGGTAGAGACACCCCACCTGGGGAGGTCTCTACACCCACGTACCAATACAGGTTAGGGCTTGACCTACTGGAAAGTAGCTCTGTGGAGATGGAACTTGGGGGTCCTGGTGGACAGCAAGTTACCCAGGAGCTGGTAGCATGCTTTTCTGGCCAAGACGACCAGTGATATCTTGGGGTGCATTAAGAAGAGTGTGACCAGCAGGTTGAGGGAGGTTCTCTTCCTTTTTCTACTCCCCAATTCAAGAGAGACTGGGATCTACTGGAAAGAGTCCAGTGGAGGTCCAAGTTGATTAGGAGACTAGAAAACCTCTTATGAAGAAAGGCTGAGACACCTGTCTCTGTTTGGCATGGAGAAGAGAGGGCTGAGGGGGGATCTTATTAATGCTTATAAGTATTTAAAGGATGGTGTCAAGAGTCAGTCTCTTTGCAGTCATGTGCAGTGACAGGACGAGGGGGAATGGGACCAAACTGACACAGAGGAAGTTCTGCCTAAACATAAGGAACGAGCTCTTTCCTGTGAGGGTGACAGACCAGTGGGCCAAGCTGCCCAGGGGTGTTCAAAACCTGCATGGATGCATTCCTGGGTGACCTGCTCTAGGTAAACATCCTTTGGACTTGATGATCTCCAGAGGTCCCTTCTAACCCCTTCTGTGAAGAACAGCTACTTTGCTCACTCCTAGGTGCCTTAAGAGGTTTTTCCAGTTCACCTAAGTCGCATTTTTTATCTGCAGTTTGTGAACACAATGATAGAATTGTGTGGCAAATGTTAGCTATTTGCCAAAAGAAAATACTGAATCAAAAAAAAGTTTACAGCCAACCCTAATTCATTCTTCCTTGCTCTGAGCCATTTCTACTCTTGTCACGTCTGCAGCACTGGAAGAAGAGTTCTGTTTTCTCCTTACATTCACTGAAGTTGCAGCTCCAGAGATAGTACAATATCTGCAGCCTGTTTCATGGTTTTGTTTGATAGCTTAGTAGCTACCGTTGACCACAAGATGGCAAGGTTTCTACAGTTTTCTGAGACAAGAAGTCTGTTTTAGGAAAAGAGAAAAGAATGTAACAAGGTGGAAAAAAGGAGCAAATGAAGAAATACGCATAAGGACTCAATTTCTCCTGTTACATCCAGATTTCCAGTCTTGTGAGCAAAGAAATATGATGGCTTTATTATATAATATTTATTTTACTGGCAAGAGTTGAAGAACATCACAAAAAATAGTACATTTAGTGCTCTTAACAGATGCGAATGTTTGATACCAATTCAGGCAGCTGTAAGAACAGAGAGCCAATAATGCTAAGCCAATAACAACAGACTTTGGAGCTACATGTCCAAAAGATTCTGCCCCAGAAGTACTGTATTTCAGCAGCTAGAGTTCCTTGGATTTGCACAGCAGCCGCTAATCTATGGATTGTGAAGCTGATGACAGAAGGATGGAGGCAGATTTTTGCAAGGGAGGAGGGTGACAACCTCTCTGTCCTTCTGTTTTCTGTTATGTAGCCTTTTTATGAATACAAAATTATACCCTTTGACTCAAACATGTTCTTGTCTACAAAACAAAATCATTAGCAATGCCAGTATTAATTTAATTAAAACAAACTTTATGATTCTTTCATGAGCTCATTAAGAACCCCTTGAATTGGTTCCAAAATGTATTTTTCTGTTACAAGAATTTCAATTTGACTAGCAACTGACACACTGCTTCTTAACTTCCCTTCTATGTAATCAATGAGTTTATCTTAAATTCTCTTTTCCTGTCACAGTTACAGGGACTTGGGCTTAGATCACACATCTTTTTACTGAGCTTCATGCACAAAATACCATTAAATAGCCCCCAGCTGGTTTACCAGTCACAAGGAGACAGTTCTGCTACCCTTGGAGGCCTGGCAGCTTTGTTCACAGCCTGATCCACGCTCACTACTGCAATCTGCAAGCACCTTCCTAGGGTGTGAAACATTTTCAGATAGGCAAGAAGTACCTCAACAAACCCAGCAGGTCAGAGAAAACAATTGTACTGTCAAAATAAAACCCCAGGGCAAAATTTGAGCATATTGATCCAAACCTAAGCAACCCTGTCATTCTGAATCCACATCTGGCTACTACAGAGAATTACTTTTTCCCTACTATGGATTAAGTGCCCACTTTTATAATATAACTCCAAGATTTTCATATAGCAGCTTTACTTTTTTTTTTCCTCATTTGAATGCACTAAGAAGAATCAATTCTCTGCACACCTTTATTTGTAAGGTATGCCATCAATTCAAGTAGGTATCTCCATTGCAAACCCCCCTATGCCCACAGAGAACAAGGCAAAATTTTGAAAATAAATTGGAATTAATCACAATTATAATTCTGACAAGAAAATTCTAATTACATCACCACCAGACACAAAGTTCAGAGGATGTTGCTTCTGGAGTGACTTTTTACTTCGGGAGTTGTAATGAAAGCCAGGGTCAGCAGATGGCACTGCAGACTTAGCTGGGAGACTAAAGTGGTCCTCACAGCAGCAGTCGAGATGCAAGTTTAAAGATTTTATTCTTTTTAAATTTGGGCATACGGCTGGAGAACATGCCTAACCAGTGGAAAGGCAGGTTGCTTTTCTTGGAGATACTTGCCTGGGATGCTGAGCACTTGTTATCTTTTTGAGCACCCTCAAGTTCAGGCCTTAGCCTGCACTTCATGTAATGTCCAGGTTCTCCTTGCCATTTGTATCTCATACAGAAGCTGGGAGTCCTTGCACCTTCAGGGGCTCAGAGGGGATAAGTAGAAGAAAACAAAATACAGGAAGACACCCCAAGGAAGAAGGCAGCTTTATTTCATTAATTATACAGGCAGCAGTGAATTATGTTGAACTGAATTAGGCTTTCTCAAAGCAGTACTGCCTGTTGATCTGAACTGCTAAAAGCAAAATGCCTTTGGTCAGCTTATTTTGGAAAAATTTAACTAAATCTTTGATAGCCAAAATAGATATTCTGCCTCGTGCCATCCTCTCGAGAATGTTATCAATGTCCCTTCCTTTCTACCTGGCTCATCATGTTCAAGTTTCCCTTCACATTCACATGGTTTCCCTGATTCTCTCTAGAGTCTCATGCTTAATTTTTACCATCTGGTCCTTGAGACCAATGTTATGTAGTTTTCCTGAGCATACTGCTTTATTTGATTCTTTATGAACACTGAATGTGCACGTGGAAATATCATTCCATGCACGTGTCCCAGCTTGGAGTCAGCTTCCAATGCTTCAATGCTTGGCTTTTTGGAGGTTGGGGTTTGTTTGTTTGGGGGGCGGTTGTGATTTGTTTTGTGGTTGTTGGGGTTTGGTTGTTTCGTTTTGTTTTGCTTTTGTAATGGCCTATGGAAATGTGAGGAAAAATATTACAGGAGATTCAAGTTTTATATATTTGACTATGAAAAGTCTTTCCTAGTCAAAAATATTAAACAAGAAATGAGCTAAAAGCATCTAGTGAACAATAACAGAATTAGATCCAGATAAAGGCAGAGATAAGGAATTTCTTATGGTAGCTGTGATGATCAAAACATGATGCATGTAAGAAAAGCAATAGGTTCTCAAAATATTAGTGAGACAAAAAAGGGAAAAAAAATTGGCAAGTTTCCGTGTGATTGTGCAAGTGCCAGATGGATACTTTAGGCTACATAAGAACTTTCTGTGATAAACTGTCAAAATAGTATTTTGTATAAATTTTGATACTAGAAATAACTGAGGAAAGAAAGATTTTTTTGAAACTGACTTGGAAAATAGATGAGATCTCAACCCAGAAATAGTATACATGATATGAATGACAATTCAGTGTCAACGCCGGGGTAAAATAAAAATCTCAATTCCTGTCCCATCTGTCTCACCCATTCTGGCAAATTGGAGTAACTGATAGAAATGACAGCTTAATGGAAAAGAGCAAGAATTTCCTTTGGTATTACAGTTAAAGAGCAGCCTCAACTTGCAGAACAATGAGCACAATATATCGTCTCTAGGAAGAGAACACCAAATACCACCTGAAACAATCTGCCGCCGAGCACTGGGGGCATTTTGTGGAACAGGCTGTGAGACACAGCTTGAAAAAGACTCCACAAATCAAGTCCAAACAAAATAGCCATTGGTGAACTGCATGTAATCTGGAAGGAGGTTACCTTTCACCCTTATATTCTTTTGGGGTGATTTGCCCTAGGTTCTTAGCATGTTCAGAGCACAGATGCCTTGTATGCCAAATTTTGAGGCTCGCTGGAGTGCAATTAATTGGTCTGCTGGGTAGGAAATTAATTAATCCCTTGGTGATAAATCTCTATAGTGGTCTGCGCTCTGTCAATGTAAAGAACTTAAATTTTAAGGAAAGAACCTCATCATCTTGGTTATGACTGGCCTTCGATCGTAGAGTATTTTAAATTTGCAGTTTGTCTTTGTTTCAAATGCATTCCCATTTGACATATAAATAGTGAATCACCTTTGGAAATCTTACATCCATTTGAATAAAGGACTTTGAAATGATCACTGTGGATAATGAACATAATAAAAGGTTAGATGGGCCTGTTCCATCTGTGTTCTAGTAGTTTCTTTAAGTCGTCATACAGAGCATTTACACAATGGATAGGATGGTCCATATTTAGCATAGGCTACACCTCTGTCTTCCAGGATTTTTACAGATTAGGTCCAGCTGACGTGTAGAATCAACATACAAGAAGCATTTTTTTAATATAGCACCTGATTCTGATACTTATTTGATACAAGTAACATTGCATTAAAAAATAAAGATAATTCTTAATTAAAGTATCCGTTTAGTTACATTTCTTAACATTTCCTAGGAGGGACTGAATATCTGTTCAGCAGTTTTCTGAAGGGATGCATGTTTCTATATCCTAGTGCAGTCATCCTTGGAAATTCTGACTCCACTGAAAATGTTAAGACTACTTCCAGTGATGCTTTAACCAAAAGAGAAAAGCTTGGGCAGTGAAATGGCTCGATTAGTCATATGTTTAGCCAGAGACACCGTTTACAGATCAAATTTATCCCTCTCTTTGAAAGATTAGGCTATTAAGTTCCCTGAATTGGAAAATTAAGAATTGTCAGCCAAATGTTCAGTTAATTTAGATTAAAACAATTTTGATGATTTTCCTGGATTTATGCTGCCTAACGTAGAACCTCCCACATACATCATGAAACTCAGTCATCCACGAATGCAGGCAACTAAGTGTTACAATAACCTCTCATTTACCACACCTGAAAATGCACCAATTTCCTTCATCTTGAACCCAATAAAATACTGCACTCTTGAGACTCACTCCTATTACCCCTTCCCCAAAGGCACTTAGTTTAAAGGTCGTTAATTTGTTGTTGTTCAGAAGGAATTTCTCTCCTAACTTTTGAAAAATGGTTTCAGTAACGTTTATTGTGATGTAGCTGGACAGGGTGCTGGGCCATCTTGTCTCGACTGTGCCTTTGCCGAGAAAGTTTGGACCAGATGACACTTGAGGTCCCTTCCAACCTGGTATTCTATGTGTCTTGCTAGCCTCTTTTAAAATATTAATTTATTTAAAAATAATCTTTACATATTCTGCTGCTGTCAGAACAGTGTGGAGTTTGTCGCACTGTTCTGCAGGGGAGGATGTAACTGTGACAAACGTATCAAAAATCTACCTGCCAAGACTATTTCTACACTGGACCCTTCTATACAGTGTAACCTTTTCCAACACCTCCCCATCCCCTTTGGTCACATCTGCTGTATTTTGACTGCTGTTCAAACTGTTCAGATGTACCGTGTTGATGAAAGCCATAGGAAACTTGGAAAAAAAGAAAACATTAGTGTGGTTTTATTTTCTTATCCACAATACATCTAGGAGAAAGTGTAATATTTTCTTCAATAATTTTTATGCCAGTTAACACTACCTTAGTTTTTCACTTGGATTTATTTTTGCATTTACTGGAAGCCACTGAAAATGTCAGAGTTTTCCTTGTGTGTGTTTTCGATTAAAACTAGACAGTTTGTGTTCACCGTATGTTTGACATGATCTTGCATTCCTTCTGCTTTGCCTTTTCCAAGCACCCAGGAATGTTTGCCAGATAAAAACAATCTGTTCAGTCCCTGGGAAAAGCTGACAGCGTAATTGTTTTTTTCATTTAGTTATAGAATCTTTGAATCATTTACGTTGGAAAAGACCTTTAAAATTATTGACCCCAGCTGTAAACCTAATACTGCCAAGTCCACCACTCGGATGAAGTGCTTAAAACCACAGTGAAAGTGCCAAACCACCAGGAAAGGTGGCTGAGAAAAAAGATCAATGCCAATCAGAAAAGCAAAATAAAATCTTCTCATGCTCCTTCTTTCTAGCCTTTGCTTCCCAGTTCAGCAAGACATTTATTCTCCAAACTTCATTTTCTTAAATATCTGAGTCTGTATCCCTCCAGAATAATAATGTTCAGGCCCCATCCCATTGTTTTGCGAGGGGAATAGTTTTGGATTGATAAGATAGCAAAACTGTTTTCATTTGACACAAACTAAACTGAATCCAGACTGGCTTGAGTCTACATTCCAAACTATAATGTGTAGGTGGCCTTAGATGAGAGATTTTGCCTCAGCTTAAAATGTGAACCATTCATAGCATTTTGTTTATTGTGCTAAAAAAAAAAGGAAAAAAAAAAATTGCAGATTAAGGTTTTGTCTGATTTTAATTTGCCTCCCATAAAGTTTAATGTTCCTCTCATACTTCAGAGTAAAATGACTCATTTTAGTGTATTCCAATTATAATTCTTCTGCCATTGCTCTGAGAGAGGAAAGAAAACCTTTCTGAAAGGTGTTGTAATTTTTCTTATCTCTATCTTTTAGAAGCCAATGTGTCAACACTGGTGACCATGCAAGCTTCTGAAACTACTCCTTGGGCAATGTCAGAAGGGAGCTATGTGTTCAGTGCCATGTTAGTTAAAGTACATCCAGTGAATATTAGTCTCAAAATTTCCTGCACCTTTGCTACTCTCAGCCATGACAGGAATTTCAGTCTAGAGGCAAGTGGTGAGTAGTAACCCTGCCTTTCTTATAGCCTTCTCTTTGTCATTCTTCTGTAGCATTTCAGAGGGCTTTTCTTAGCTGTAAAATCCAACTTCATTCAAAAACAGAAGCATGTTTTCTCTGCTGTAGCTGAACCAAGAACAGAAATTTTCAGGAATGGAAGTGATGTGGGGACATAGTTTTCAAACCTTCCTTTGGGTATCCCTGTGGTCTTTGTGTCTTCTCTGAACGTTCAGACTATATCCAGAAGCTGCCATTCTCATGTTATCTGAAATGGTTTTACCCTTCCAAGGTGCCACAGAACAGGGGTTAGAAAACTTGGCACTTAAGTTCTTCAGTGCCTATGATTTTAGGCTAGAGTTTAATAGTACATCTTCTATATTTTTGCTTCTCATTTGCACAGTCTCTTAACTATTTACCCAAGGAGAAAGCGCTTTTTCTGCAATGTCCACAAGAGGATAAAAGTGTTATTTATCTCCTCTGCTCTACTGACATCTCTTTTCAATATGATTTCAGGCCATGGAGAATACACTTCTCTTTTCCATATTTCGGTATCCCTTTGAAAACAGCTTCTGTGTGCATTTTTAGTAGTTAATTCACAGTATAATCTGATATTTGCTAGTAAAGCCTCAAGCTAGTCTTTCAAAATCCCTCTTACTTCTGCTGGTTTTGAAATATCCCTACCTAGAGAACGTGTTTGCTTTGGAAGTCCTGGGTTGCATCAGAAGAAAAAGGATGAGGGAGGTGTTTCTGCCCCTCTACTTCATGCTGGTGAGACTCCCCCTGGAGTACTGTGTCCAGCTCTGGTGTCCTCAGCGTAAGAAGGACATGGACCTGTTGAAGTGGGTCCAGTGGAGAGACACAAAAATGATCAAAGGGCTGGAGCACCTCTCCTGTGAAGAAGGGCTGAGAGAGTCGGGGTTGTTCAGCCTGCAGAAAAGCAGGCTCAGGGGACACCTTATTGCAGCCTTTCAGTACTTAAAGGGGGCCTTATAGGAAAGTTGGGGACAATATTAGCAGGACCTATTGCAACAGGACAAGGGGTAATGGTTTTATAGACTACATGTAAGGAAGACATTTTTACAATGCGGGTGGTGAACCAGTGGCACAGGTTGCCCAGAGAGGTGGTAGATGTCCCATCCCTAGAACCAAAATTCAAGGTTGGCGGGGGCTCTGAGCAACCTGATCTCGTTAAGTATGTCCCTACTCCCTGTGGGGGAATTGGATGACTAGGTGGCTTTTAAAGGTCTTTTCCAACCCAGACTATTCCATGATTCTATGCAAAAGCTTATTCTGATGCCCTTTATTACTGACAATGATTCCTTTACTTCTTTAAAACTCCGGGTTTCTAGTTACTAGCTAAAATTCTTAAAATGCAAACTGTTACAAATGTTCGAGATCCCTTTTTCAAATGGATAAACAAATTTAAAGTTTTTCAGTGAAACAGTAGAGCTTTGAGTCTTAAAATCTACCCCCAATTGTTCCATAATAAAAGTCTTGTTAAAAAACTTACTTGAGCTTAAAACAAAACCAAAGAACTTAGTTTGCTATAATCATAGAGAAAATATTCTCTTTCAGTATGGGATACCTTTGACTCAGAAATTGTCTTTGATTTAGTTGTATAGCTGGCATGTAGGTAACCCCACCACAGGCTCACCTAGGTTAGGGAAAAGGTGCTTCCATCCCAGCCATCCACTAACCTAATTAAGGCATTAAATTAGATGCATTAAGAGTTTTAATGTAATAACTTCTTATTAGCATTTCTCCGCCCCTACACCCACATGCACACAACCCCCCCCAAAAAACAAACAAACAAACAAACACAGAAACAAACCAAAGCTAAAAGCAGGACCAGTTGTGAAGTTGGAGTCACATTAGAGTGAGCAGAGCCATGTAATCCAAAGGATGTTGTTTGTGTGCTGATACTGTTAGATCCTTTAGTATGGTCTGGGGCTGGATTGAAATAATAGAGGCTTTTCTGTCACTGCAAAAATCAATCTTCTCCTCTAGCTTTTTGTCTCTGTTAAAGGCCTTGGTCTCCCTCTCAAGCCAGCCATTACACTGATTGATTATGGCTAAAATTGTCTTGAGTCCTACACACTGAGAAAGATCCCAAACAATGAGAAAAGAAAGTGGAACATTTTCAGCTTTCTCTTGACTGTTGTTATAAAAGCATTAGTCTGAAATGAAAAGCTGAAGCAGCAGCTGTTCATTGGCTGTATCCTAAAACATCATCAGTTTGCATTGCTGTGAGCCCTGAATTGACATTTTAAGTGCCTCATTTGTTCACAAGAGGTTCTTTCTTAAGCTCTTCGTGTTCCGTTTTGTAGACAAAACGAGGCAGTGTTCACTAGAGTGAACTGAAAATGCATTTTTGAACATGTTAAAGCTGTTCCAATGAATGCATAAAACCTTCAAAATAGGATCTCCTAGCACAATGGTGATGATAGCAAATGGTTTCTTCGAATGGCTCTGTCTGAACAACCTGTCTGCAGTGTTCAAATACTTCTGAAACCTTAAGTGGAATCAAGATACATGATTTCAAGGTGTATTTTTGCCACGTTCATGGGTTATGCAAGAAGGGATTCTGTTCAGGTTTGTCCCATTAAATTTAGCATGCTGAAGTGCCTCATCAGTGGGATCATTAAAAGAAATGTGAAAAGGAAAAACAGGACAGTGTTGAATTGTATGTCACTGTAATCAAATTGAAATAGATACTATCTGTTTGCAGAATAGGACACAGTGGCTACAACTCCCATTAATAACTCTCTATTTTGAACTGGAATGATTTTGTTACTTAAACAGCATCAAGATAGACTGATAGAAAAAGCTGTCTTCAATTTCTCATGAAAACTTACCAATATTCAGCACTGTGTCTCTGGAATGTATGAACACTTTTAAATCCACATCTGAGTACTTGCTAGTCTATTAAATGTCTAAATATTTTTTTTTAATTCAACGGATCTGGTTTTGCTCCACATCCTCTATTCATCCACTCTTTTATACATGCAGTATCCTGTAAGATCTACCAGCTCTGAGATGATGGAAGCTAGTGCCTGCTACAGACATCATGGCTTATTTCAGATTTAGCAACAGCAAGAAAGAAAAAAATTATACTACTTAATGACTTTCTGACAGTTTTCCACTAGGATTAAAAGTTTACCAATCAGATTAGAACAATTACATCTTGAAATTCAAATTCTAGACACATTAGGATTGGTTCAATGACCTAGGCTAATGAAATACTTAATGTGCTACTAACTAGCACAGATAAACATTTTGTAAATTTGATAGCCATTTTTCTACATTGTTCTATTAAATGAGTATGTTTCCGAGTACAAGATTTGTGTTTGTGCTGTATTTAGGAAAATCTGGGAACTGCAACTTTAACGTGTTGTGCAAAACACTAAGAATTGTGATCCTTGAAAGGATTACTGTAAGGTGAAACAGAAAGAAACTTTTCTGCTAATCATAGAATCACAGAGTGGTAGGGGTTGGAAGAGACCTCTGGAGATCATCGGGTCCAACCTCCCTGCCAGAGCAGGGTCACCCAGGGCAGCCCACACAGGAACAGATCCAGGTGGGGATGGAAAGTTTCCAGAGAAGTCTCCACAACCTCTCTGGGCAGCCTGGGCCAGGCTCTGTCACTCTGAGAGTGAAAGTTTTATCTCATGCTGAGGTGGAACTTCCTGTGTTTCACCTTGTGACCGTGACCTCTCCTCCTATCACAGGCACCACTGAAAAGAAAAAGCCTGGCCCCTTCTCCTTGCCCCCCACCCTGCAGATATTTGTAACCATTCATCAGCTCCCCTCTCAGGCTGCTCTGCTCCAGGCTGAACAGCCCCAGGGCTCTCAGCCTTTCCTCAGCACAGAGATGTTTCAGTCCCATATGGCTCATTAATTGAATTACTACGAAATAGTTTAATGATCAACAAAATGCAGACCACCTCTTGATATATCACTGGCATTCTGACTTGCATCTTACATTAATGTAAATCTTGATGGTTTTGAGTGGAATCTTGCACAGTGGAATCTTTACATTTGGAAAACAGCTAGGGACACAAACCTTCTAACTCCTTTAATGGACAGGAAGTGTGGTTTAGTCCCATAATCTGACAGGTTGGAGCAGAACCTCTCTTAAGATTGTCTAAATTGTTAAACGGGTATTTTGAGACAGCATGAAAGTAAGAAGTATTGTTTCTGGATGGTGACAGCATCATCACGAGGAAATAAAAGATGATGAAAAGGCTCAGCCAAACTAGCAACCAAAGCATGCAGCAGAACAAATGAAAACCTGTCAGGGCTAGATAGAAATCTGGCTAAAATCAAATTGAAGATGAGATGAAAAAAAAACAGACTTGAGGAAAGCCAAACATTACAATTGTTTAAAACCAGAAGGAAACTAGCCAAGAACAAATTTGTCAAGAACTGAGATGGATTAGGAAAGAAACTGATCGAAGATAAGAGGAAGAAGCTTGGATGTTATGGAGTGTGTAAATCAAATGAAAGGAATCAGAATGGCATTCATCTGAGATTGATTTACCATTTTTCCACTTGCTAAAGCAGAAGGGAAGATGTGTTTTTTCCTGTAGAATCTATCATATAGAATATCTAACTCTGACCCTGAAGTGTAACTGCTTTTTCAGCCATTTCAGAGAGGAGTATCTTACTATACCTGGCTTAAAATAATAGCTAAATGTTCCTCAGCTGGAGGAGCAGAAAGCTTTATGTTATCACTAGTGGTCTAAAGGGACCCGTACTTAACCATCTGTGGTACCTTTTTTAGAAAAAAAAGAAGACCTATCAGGCATTCTTTACTGTATTAGTTATTTGGGGATCTGGGAACAGAATAGACTTGGCCAAATTTTGCTCCAGAGTTATATAAGACAGTGTCTCATAACAATGAGGAGGGAGTTAAAGCTGGGAGAGTATCAAACCTCTCTAGAGCCCACGTCAATCTTTGGGAGTGGGTAGAAAGCTGCAGGGTGGCTCTTTGAAATTTGTGACGATGCTTTTACACAAAGTGGAAGGTTCAGGCTTCCAGCAGATCCATGTAGTGTAGCTCCTCTGAATTCTGTGGAAGTCACCCAAATGTAATTTAGGACGCAGTGCAATTCTGAAGGGTATTCATAATGTATACCTATAGTGCCTGCACTAGCAGCCAGTGTGTGGAGCAGGAAAGATTCAGAGCAGGGTTCAACCGCAGGTTATCTCATTCATTCCTAGTTGGAGAAGCCACTCCAGTGAAAAGAGCAGAGGCTGGTCTTCCAGCATTCCCTAAAATTAGGTCCAGAAGGTTATATGCTGCAAACTTAAGTCTGCCTGTGTCATGCTAGTCTTCTCCTGTCTGAAATGCTCCCTTCGTATTAGGTAGACCAAATTTTGGCTGGTGCTGAATCTTACAAAGATTGCTTTTTGCTTTTTTTTTCTGGGCATATGTGATCACAAATAAGACTTGGAAGAAACTACAAGGTGTTCTCCATCTCCAAGGCAGGCTCCTCTGAGATACCTATTCTAAAATCCTTATAACTTCTTAGTCGATGTATAGCTGCCGTTATCAGAAACAAAGTTAGTTTCCAAACAACTAAATTTAGATCTCTGTTGCTATAGTGTATGCCCATAACCTCCAAGCACACAGAAAATGGCTTTGTGTGTGTGTGTATCAACCTTTCATGTATATAAGGACTGTTAGGAAGTATTTAGTTGTAGGGTTGGGGTTTTTTCTTAATCTTTTGTCAGTCTTTAAAATTTCTATCTTTAGTAATAGATAAAGCTTTTATTTTCAGACATGCAGGTGTCAATTCCAGCCCTATACTTGTAGGAAGTGATAGCATAAACTTTGAACATTGTTACAGATCTTATCCAACTGCATTTCTAATGCTGTGCTGGTTTGACCTTGGCTGGGTGCCAGGTGCCCACCAAGCCACTCTGTCGCTTCCCCCTCCTCCTCTCAGCTGGACCAGGGGGAAGAAAATAACATGAAACTCATAGGCTAAGACAAAAGCAGTTTAAGGA
>JANHFX010012970.1:0-18072 GCA_027560015.1 Chloroceryle amazona | reverse complement strand
GAGCAGTGAGAATCGGTGAGAGAAACACCTGTACAGATAGCAAGGTCAGTGAAGGAGGAGGGGGAGGAGGTGCCCCAGGCACCAGAGCAGAGGTGTCCCTGCAGCTCCTGCTGAAGACCATGGTGAGGCAGGTTCTTCCCCAGCAACCCATGGAGGTCAACAGCAGAGCTGATATCCACCTATGGCCCACGGAGGACCCCACACCAGAGCAGGTGGGTGCCCAAAGGAGGCTCTGCTGGAGGAGGCTCCTGGCAGGACCTGTACCCTGTGGAAAGAGGAGTCCACTCTGGAGCAGGTTTGCTGTCAGGACTTGTGACCCTGCTGGGGACACACACTGGAGCAGTCTGTTCTGAAGGACTGCACACCGTGGCAGGCACACCCACATTTCCCTGGGTTTCTTGTGCCCGTGACAGCAGTTGCTGAGTGATCTCCCTCTGCTCTGCTCTAATCTTGACCCACGAGCTCTTTATTTTCTCTCCCCTGTCTAGCTGAGGAGTGGGCTGATAGAGCAGCTTTGGTGGGAACCTGACATCCAGCCAGGGTCAACCCACCACAGTAGTTTCCAAATTTAGCAGCAGCTCTGACAGAACTCATGTTTTAGACAGTTGTAATCTGAAGAGAGAGGCGGGAGGTGACGATGAAGGCTGGCTGAACTGTGAGAACAGGCGTACTCTCTTCAGGCTCCTCAAGCACTCCAGAAGTAGCCCCTGTTCGGTTATTTTCCAAGCACATCTTAGTGTCTGCGATCTGCTAGGTCCACTCATTTGGTCAAAGGTAGGACTGTTACTTATTTGTCAATTTGGGCCAGTGATTCTGGCATCTGCTTCACAGTTTCCTCAGTGTTTTGTGTGATCATCGTCTTTAAGCCTAACGTACCATCTTGAGATTGAAGTGTTACAAGCCAGCACTAACCCCAGGAATGCATATAAAGAAATAAAATGACATTTCCTGACAAGCAGAGTTGGCTTTAACAGTTACCCTATGAAAGTGTTTAGGAGATGAGCACACTCACTCGTTACCAGCTGTCATCATTTCATCCTTAGTCTTGAATCATGGGTGGTTTTTTTCCCCCCAGAAAACCAAGAATTCCATTGTTGGAGATAAGATAATGCAGGGAATTCCATCTTTTAGTTTCTTTGCCATTGATAAATCTAATGGTTGGAAGGAAAATGAATAGTATTCCATAAACCACTGGAATTTAAAAAGAAAAAGCAATGCTTGAAGTTTTCATAGCTTCTGATTTAGACAGTCCTGATGCAGTGTGACTGGCACATGGCTACACAGACACTGTGGTGACAGAGAAGCCACGGAAGGAAGTGGCTAGTAAATTTTACAACAGTTTGCAGTGTTTCTGCACCTCTGTATACATATTTGTAGCAGCTGTTGCTAGTTGTTTGATTAAAATCAAGTGGCTAGATAAACACATTCCCAGGATTTCAGGAGGTTTGTTTGGCTTTTCAAGTGACTTCTCTGAGAAGCACTCGCCTGTGACAGGTTGCTGTGACTACTAATCTGTGTCTCAGCCTGTTCTACATTAGCTTGTCCATTCCTGACTCCGGTAACGATTTGTTTATTTAGTTTGTGGCAGATGTGCCAAGCTTGAGGATTTAAAAAAATGAAGAACTTCTTCCCCACACACCCCCCAGTCAGGTGCCCCCACGCTGTGGTTATTTATTTTGGGCAACATTGTTAGGTTCTTTTATTTGCTTTCTGGTTTCTGAGCTTGAAGGTGGACCTGACTCACATGTTCCAACTGCTATGCAAGCTGGAGGGCTTAGTTTATTTATTTATTTTTCTTGGGAAAAGCTCTGCTCTACTGCAATTGCTCTATTCCTGCAACTCGCGTCGTAAAGAAGGCAAATCTTTTATAAAATGAACTGCACCAGAACCCACAGAAGCTGCCGCCTCCCCGTTGTGCGTCACTTAAACAAGATGGAGAGTTCAGAAGTGGTCTGTTTGTTGGAAGATGAGAAGAGTAGGGATCTATATTAATTGTTGCAACAAAACATCACGTTCTAGCCAGAAGTAAGAAAACTTCTGCTAGTATGTGCTTCCAATTATCACGTGAGCTTTGGAAAAAACCAAACCCATACTGCTCTATAACCAAACCAACCACCACTGAACAGTCATCTGCGAGAGCAGGCCAGAAAGGGTACCAGCATCCATCCAAACCCCACCGCTCACGAAGAACAAGTCTTGAAGAAAAGGAAGGCATTTTTCTACTTCTAAATACTTGCAGCTCCCACTTGTATTAAATCCATGAAGTGTGACTCCCCGGCTCACTGAAACGTGGCCTTTCTCCCCTTAGGATGTATGTTCTCTGGTGGCTGCCCTCGGCTACACTGCACCCTCCTCCCCAACCAGTTTGACCAGGCAGTGCAATCACCTCCAGTCCCTCCAGCCTGACTGACCTCATTTGTTCAAGACCTGTTACAGTTACTGCTCTTGCAGTCCTGGCTACGAAGCTATTCTTCTGTAAAGAATTTGAGATTAAAAATGTTCATCCAAGTGTACACGGTGAATTTCCACTCCCTCAGATGCCACCACTTATAGAATTAATTCCCTCCCTTTTCTTGAGGTGCAAATGGGAAAACACACCGCATCCAGGAGAATTGCTGGAGGAGATAAAGGGTTTCCCTCCACCTGATCTCAGTCACATTAATTTTCTGGTTTAAACACGATCTTGTGTGCTTGTAGCAGTTTCAGTGCTCACAGCGCTCTGTCATGGTCCCAGCTCCATTTCCTGATACTGACAGGCTCAGGTATTGGCCCAATTTTTGCTGTCAGACACCGAGATCCTAAAAAAGAATGTGGACCTCAAAACCAAGTGAAGGGAGTGAAGCCAACATTCTATTTGCCACCGGCACAACTGAGGCAGAGAAAAATTACAGGAAGTTTCGTGCCACGTAACTCTCGGACTCAGCTCCACTAGATGCAGAGAGCTTTGCAGGCACAGAACCCAAAGTGTGAAACCCTCAGAAGAGAAAATTTGGAGATGTAGCTGTCGTTGTTGTATCGGTTACTGTTTTCTGGTTTGCTACACTGAACGAATTCCATCTAATTTTGGGTATCGTTTGTCCTCCTCCAGTATAAAGCCACCTTAAAAAAACCCAGCCCTGTATGGACACAGGGTTATGCTGTCGAGCACTAGGTGTACGAGCCCGTATGCATCCTGGCATTTAAAGCAGGACCGTCATTCCTCTCTCACTTTTTTCAGGCTAAAGCTCCAGCTCACCTGTCCATCTCCTTTTTCTGAAGAAGATGAACTAGAACACGTTAAACCCAAGCGGTCAGGTAAAGCTGTTTTGAGGAGCTGCCAGTTTTAACATCGTACGTCGCATTCGTGGACATTTTGAGAGGGAGTATTTAGAAAATGCATTGAGATTTAGGTATCCTTCAGGAAAATATCACTTAAATTTAGAGGAAAAAAAAAAAGTTTTAGCACATTGTGTTGCTGAAGTACTGAAAATATTGAACGTCTGAAAAAATAGTGAAAGTAGAGGATTTTGCAGTGAGAAAGGAGAAAATATTAATACTCTAAAATACAGCAGCACAGCACATAAGTAACTTAAATGCCTGTGAACGTAAGAAGGACTAGGTGCAAAAATAATAGGGGTTGTATTTCTTTAGGAACCGAAGCAATAAATCCAGATCTCCGTGATAATACAAGAGGCAAAGCTGAAAAGGCTGCTGCATGCAAATCTGCCTCCTACCTTTAAGTCTCCTCTTTCTCACGCCAAAGGGGTTTAGCTGTGCAGACCCCTACACCGAGACCCATCCGATGACATGTTTACGGTGACTGCGTGTTCAGTTTCCCACCTTGCCTGCCTCTAAACCGTTGCAAGAACACGGAATGAGATCAAAGCATCGCCGAATGTAATTCAGCAGCCCCCGATCAACCTTCTTTAAGCTCCTATGATACTTGTGAATAAATTGTATTAACTTCTGCCTGGTGGTTGGACGGAGCAAGTCTGGTAGGAGTGCATTTTGCCTGCTGCACAGGTAATGGTGGCAGTGAATATCAGAAGCAATGACTTCTACAAGGACACGTTCATCAAAGGAGCCAGAATGTGAACCCCAGTTCCCGAGGTCCGTACGTGCTACGCAGTTTTGGTCAGCGCAGACGTGCCTGTGGAGCACGCCTGTCTTTGGAATCTAAGCATACACTCCAGTGGAGACTTAATGCACAAGCAAACTGGGTCTATAGTGTCTTAAGAGGCTGCTTTAACCTTCTGAAGTTACTGGCCACCCATCCCCTGAAAAAGCAGAGCAGAAAGGACTATGTACTTCTGTCTGAGCTGCTTCCATTCCCAGCTCTTTACGTGACCTTAGCCTGTTGAGAAGGGAGAGCTGATGCTACTCATGAGGAGGTTGCTGTGGCACAGCCCTGAACCTGTTGTAGCCCCAGTACCCGATGTTCTCTCTGGCTTGCTTGGGCAATAGAAGCTCTCTGCTGACCTTAGCACTGTCTACCATCACCTTGGTGGTGCGGTTCAGAACTCATCTGCCATCTCAAAGCCCCTTAGCACTGGCTGAGCAGTTTGTGTCAGAGCCAGGATTAGAGGTGGAGGGCTCCTGCCTGCTGGCCTGATCTTGCTTATTGCCTGGACCGGGTCGTGCCAAACAGCATTGTGGCTGCAGACTGTGGAAGCTCAAAAGATTACCGGTCATTTCATGGCAAGGCAGGTAAAGACTTAGACATCTAAAACCTTTTCATCCCTTGGTGTAAGAGTTTGGTATTTTTTTCTGCAGACCCTCCTACTAGTAGCAATGTCAACGTGCATTCTGAAGTTCAAGGATTTCCTTTCCAGCAGTTAGAGCACATCTGCTCTACAGCTGGTAAACAGAAGCTCCCAAACCACCGATTCCAGTACTGGCTCCCTAAAGGCTGAAGTGTCAAGATGGAAGCATTCATTCAGTCAAATTAATCTAAAAGAAGTGTGCAAAGAACCCTCCACCATTAGGCCCTGAAAAAACCAGTGGGTTTAGCAAGTTAATTAGCATAAAGACCCTGGATGGATACTTGGAAATTCAGCTATACAGAATCACAATCCCTACTCAGGCTACAGGCACAACATTTTGTGGCTTTCCACGTACAATGGAGAGTTAAACTAAATATCCTAGAATTAAGTCTGTTCCGTAGGCTTATATTGACATTTATTTTTCTTAGTGAATCTGCTTGGGCGCCTTCTTTCATCAGCAGCTCCTCCCTGTCTGTCATGTGTACTATACCTGCTTGGAGCTACAAGACCCAGCGGAAGGATGATGCTACAACGCAGAGCTCAATACCTACCGACATCTGTTTCCCTTTGAAGATCCAGGATTTCTTTTCTGGCATTGGGACAGAAAAGAAACACAGAAAGAAATCCAAATCCCCGTAACAATCAGTTTTAGTCCTGAGTCTAGAGATCCTGCATAAAAAACCTGACATTTTTGCCCATGAGGCTGCCTTCTGGTTGTCCTTCAACACCCTCCTGCCTTTGAAAGAGGGAAGCTGTAGTAACAACAACTTAAAAAGGAACAAAGAGCAAAAAATGAGATCTATTTTTACAGTTATAATTCAGTATTCTAGGACTGCGCCCGTGTAAACTTTTTTATTAAGCGTTTTATGGGCAGGTTTGACAGACTTGACAAGAAATTAATGGCTAAATATAATTTTACAGCTACATGTATTTTTATAGTTTCCTGAAAGCTGAAGTTTGTACAGACTTGCTTTAATTACCTAATTATAAAACAATTCATAATGCTAGCCAGCTATCTGTTGACAGTATCTGTGTATGTCAGCATGGGTTTGTTTTGCTGGGCTTATGCTTAACTCATGAATCCCTCTAATTATTTTACTCTATGAATCTAGCAAAGGTGAATAACACAGCTTCTCCCACAATAGGTATTCTGGGATTTTCCGCATGTTAGGGTGGTTTGGTCTTGGCCGGGTGCCAGGTGCCCACTAAGACGCTCTCTCACTCCTCCCCTCCTCCTCTCAGCTGGACCAGGGGGAAGAAAATAACATGAAACTCATAGGCTAAGACAAAAGCAGTTTAAGGAAGAAGCAAAGCAAGGCCGTGTGTGGAAGCAAAACAAAGATTTCTTCTCTCCTTCCCCTCATCAGGTGCTGCCCAGCCCCTTTTTGGGAAGCAGGGCTCCAAACACGTAGTGGCTGCTCCAGAGGATGAGCCGATGCCCCCTCTCCCTCCTCCTTTTCCTCCCTTTTATCGTTCAGCTGGCATCATATGGTGTGGAATATCCCTTTGGGCAGTTTGGGCCAGCTGCCCCGGTTGTGTCCCAGCTGCCCCGGTTGTGTCCCAGCTGCCCCGCTTGTGTCCCAGCTGCCCCGCTTGTGTCCCAGCTGCCCCGCTTGTGTCCCAGCTGCCCTGGTTGTGTCCCCTCCCAAGATCTCGTCCCCCCATCCCACAGCAGAGGGACTGTTGGGAAAGCAGCCTTGGTGCTGGGCGAGCTCTGCCCAGCAGCAGCCACAACGTGGGGGTGTTCCCAGCACCTTTCCAGCTCTCAGGGCAAAGCACAGCACTGGCAGGGCTGCTCTGGGGGAAATGAACTCCAGCTCAGACCCAGTACAAATGCTCTGTGGGATGAGTAAGAACATGCTGGGAACAGGGAAAGGGGCAGGTGGAAGAGCTGCTATGAGCTCCTACTTGAGACAGAAGGTGGCAGGCTTTGCTTCGTACCTCTGTGCTCATATTGCTGAATTTATCAGTGACATCTGATGGAAAGAGCTCAGCCTAAGGAGGGAAGCTTGACAGTGAATTCCTTACAGGTAAATGATATTCTAGTGAAGAAGCTTCACTGAAAAAGAGAAAATTGCCTATGGTGAAAGTAAGACCAGTAGCTTGAGGGCTCTCTCCTGCTATCTAATAGATAACAGAGAAAAGAAACAGCCAAATACTTTTCTAAAAATCAAATAGTTCCAGGAAAAAAAACTTTCTGATGTTTTTTTTTCTAACTTGCTAGATGATGGTAATGCTGTGAATGTAACAAATTTCATTCTAATGTAGCTTTTGATGAGTACTTGAGGTTTTCATGAAATCTTGCAAACTGTATATTCTTCTGGATATGAATACTTGGGCAGAGTAAAAATGGGGGGAAGTGAAGAAGACTGTTAAAACATTTTGACAGGCTTTTTGCCATTAGTAAAAGGAAGTACTGCTGATTTGAAAGTATTATGCTGCATTATTTCTCTTCTATCCACACAATTTTTTACCCACACAGTCAGCTGTGGATGGTGTACTAACAAAGAGTGGTCTCAGTCATCCATCTTATCATTTTCTCTTTCCCTGTAGTTCCTGCTGCACTCAGTCACAGGCCTGTGACAGGCAGGACTTTTTCCTGTTTCCCACCTGGATTTCAGTAGATTTCTGTAGGGGTTCTCCTCCTGTTGCATCCATTAACTCTTGAAGGGTCAAGGCCTGAGAGTTCAGGTTGGGACCACTTGGAAACAATGACTCCAAGTGTAAAAAAAGCCAGAGAGTAATGACAGTTATCAGACAGAATACAAACTCTTTGGGCTGGGTACAGTTGCCTAAACTTTGCCCAGAAGTGTTTAAGATGGTCTTGGCTTCAGCAGAGTGCTCCAGAGAGTTTTGAGTTTCCCACAGGCCCTGTGCCATATTTTCTGACACTGTGTGGATGTCTCAGATGCCATAAATCATCAAAGGAGCACTTGACATGAATCTGTAGGCAGCTGAATTGAGCCCTCTAATCTACAGGTAACCAGTAGAAGTTGCAAACGTGTCAAGTACATAATCTTGATGCATCAGTAATTGTATCAGTGTTCATTACTTGAATTTAAATGTTGATTGCCACACATAGCATTTATTTCAAGAACAAAAAAAAATATTTGTAGATATAGATTCTTATCTGACGTCATAAAAATAACTATAGTGGAAGCTATGGAAGGATATTATCTGAGGAGACTCTTTGGGCACATTGAATTAAACACTGAGAGACAGAACATACTTTAGCCACCTCCACCTTCCTTTTTTGTCTGAGCACTGCTCATTAAAGATAAAATTGCAGATACAGCCCAGGCGAGTGGTTCTTGATGAGTAATACATGACATTCAAGTCAGCGGTTATATTTGCAAAATATCTGCCTTTTTTCTTTTCCTCTGCTTAGGAAACAGTTTGAGAAATTTACTGCAGTATTCAAAACAAATTGCTTATTAGGACCTAGGGGGTGGGGAGGAGAGAAAGGTGAGAGGTGATATAGGACGTGCAGATGTGGACGTGGTGAATTCTTTTGCCACCAGCAACAAGGAACTGATAAAATTCATTCCAACAGACTTAAGAATATTTTGGACTTTGGCAATCAATTCAGAAGATGTATCCTTGTAGAAGAACAATAAGCTTAAGGTGATTTTTGTTGCTGAGAGTATCCATTCATTTCTTTCCACCTCACTAGACTCGCTGAATTTAGCCAGTCACAGGCAAGATTGCAACTTTTTTTAAAGCTGTAACAGTGTGAAAGTGAATTTTAAACTCTCTTAACAGAGAGCAGTAACACAGAGAAGCAGGAGGCTGTTGTGCCCACTCAAAGCTAGCCAGCATGGTCAAATACATTTGTTTGCAGGATTTTTTTATGAGCAGACCTAGAATGATTCACTGCTGTGTGTTTACATTATTTTTAGCAAATGTTTTTCACTGTATTGAAGAAGTAATCAGAGTTACAATTAACACCAAAAAACCCCCCACCACAATAAAGACTGTTTCAGAGATCATTGATTTAAAATAAATTATTGCCTATCCCATGAAATTTCCACTTGGTTTATATTTTTCTATTATACCATTACCAAGATATTTACATCCAAATGCCTGGGTGTGAGACAATGCAGGAAAGAGCAATGGAAAAACATACATGTTATACATGTTGGTGAATGTCCTATGTACAATATCATACGAAAGCTAGTGATAGATGTCTAGGTTAAACACATGACAAGAATTTGAAAGAAAAATAATTCTCCATTCATGATAAGGAAAAGGAATGAGTTCTGTAATTAAAAATCTAATGTGGGCTGAGGAAAAAGATTGAGGACATCTTACCAAATCAGTGCAAGAAGGAGAATTTGAAGTGAAGAATAGGGGTGAGAGTCTTCAAGTAGAATTGGGAAAAGACTGAGAAAAGGAAACAAAAGATTGCTACCCAAAGTAGCAAATCCAAAGAGACACCACAGATCTCTGACATCTGAATCAGATCACAGATCTGATTCAGCTGGAAATTAACCCAGAGCAAAAAAATAAAGCAGGGAAAGTGTAGAATTATCCTCAGTGCCTATAAACTGCTGCAAAAATACTGACTTTAATGGATATAAACTGCACAGTGCCATTTGAGTATATGGCATGCAGAGCCTTTCTTTATGGTACAGACATTTTGTCTGCTGCTATGTTTAGCAATGACTTAGCCTATTTTTTTTTTCCGTCACTGTTGATGTGAAATTGCAAAGCACATCTTTCTGCTGACCCCCCCAATAGAGGTGGTGTTATTTCAACTGTAGCATTTTGAGATGACTGTAGTTGAAATAGTAAATAAATCTAAAAACTGCATTCATTGCCTTCACTTTCTTCAGGCTACACTTTGTCCTCAGCTGTGCTGCTAGAAATATAAAGCAAATGAAAAGAGATGTGGTCAGGTTTTGACAGAGGGAGGAAAAGTAAATGAACAGAGCCAATATAAAGTAAAAATTTCACTTCAGTAGCTAGAGGTGTGCCAAGGTGAGGATCTGTGAATACTAAACATCTGAAAGGAAAATGATTTATACACAATGCTAAAACTGGATATACTGGAGATGGGAAAGCTGAGATGGAGGAAAAAAAGATGGAAAAAGTATCATTTTAGTGTAGGCAGTTCCTTTTAATTTCTTTATTTTCTTTTTTCATTATGGAAACAACTTTAGGTCAGTGTTTTTAGTTGGATTCTGAAAATTGTTCCTGTTTTTTGAGGAGCTTTTTACGTTCTGAAACGTAAATGATCCATAGGCACCAGATGTTAGGGTTTTTTAGATGTAAGCCAAAGATGTTAGCTTTAGATTTCTTTGAGTATTATAGAGAGCTGGTGTCAATCTATGCATTTTAAACAGCACTAAGGCTATTATGATAAAAATAATAGTTTCAAGACATTTCAACCTCCATACTTATTTTTTTTCATATTACCACATCCTCAGTCTTTAATCCTTTGTCACTTGTGTAGTTCTGGGATCAAGAGCTCAAAACATGAAGGGCACCTCAAAACACTAATATCCTAAAAAATTGAGAAATACTTTCACATAATTTTATTGAAAGCAGATTTGTTGGTGAATCAAATAGAATTTCCCCCTCTTTGCAGCTCCATAGCTGCCCCTGGCATCTTCTTTCTGGAATGGCATCATAACTCTCATCTCCCCAACATGGCAAGAATTTCTTCCCCTTCCCCTGCTCCCTTTATCTTTGAAAAAGTGACATATATGTGAAAGATCATAAAAGGCTGCCACGATTTCTTCCCGTGACCTTGTGATTCAACAGACTGGCTGGCAGTGTAGTAGTTAGAAAAATGAGCAATCAGCAGAATGTCACTGAAGTTACTGAAAGCAGGAAAAGGTAATGCAAAAGTCAATATAGGCTCGGGGAAATAAATAATTAAATTTGCACTTCACCTGCTATTTCCTGAATAACCTCAGATCTGCAGTCAGGATTTCATTGATAAACGTGTTGATTTTTTTTAATAGGAATTTTGCTTGAAAATTTAGCCCCTAATATTTTAATGTCCTCATTTGCCTAATTCTAAGACCTCTCAATGAAAAGACTCTTTATTAGTTTATGAGGTCATTTATGCAATTTTTGTTATATCAGGGCTTTTTCAAGGCATCAGGATAGTGACCAGACTATCAAATAGAATCTTACTCCACTTGGACTACATAATTCCATATGCTTTCTAGATTTTATTAGCTGGTATGAAATACATTTGAAAAAATATGAAAAGAAATGTATTTTGTCTCTAAGCTTTCTAATAGAGAATAGTCAGAGCCAATAGCATCTCCCCTGGATTTTAGGAGAATGGTATTACCCTGCCTTTCTCTGAGAGATTGCTGGTTACCTTCTGTCAGTGAGGAACTGTCTCACTGCAAAGCAGAAGCACAATCTCATCTCTTTTTGTCTGGGTTCAAGGCAATTACTTCTTAGAAAGTGGAATTTCTTCAGAATGACTATGTACAAGAGCAAACGCAGAAACCACAGATGTAAGTAAACTGTAAAGTTTTTCTAATGTTCTTACAAAGGAGGGGAAATAGATCTTCAGTTTCATTGAAAACTGTGCTTTGCTTCACCCTGCTCTGGTGAAATAATACCCAGAAAGCAGGACCAGTATTCCCTGCCAATTATCCCCCTGTATCTGCATGTTAAGTGCATGAAAGAGCTTTAAAATAAAAAATTAGCTCACTTGTTACCATGGAAACCCTCAGTAAGTGATTGCTTTGTAATATCAACAAAGAAATGAGTTCAAATGTAAGTTCAGTTCAGAATGATATCCTTTATTCAGGGCTTAATGACTGGCTAGCTGGAGACTTTGACTTGAAAGGGTTAACAGGCTTTCCTTTGGAGGACTTTATTATGTGCTTCACTTTAGGGAGCCCATGTTACCAGAACTTTAAGGGCAGTTATTTTATTTTCCTGCACCACAACTTTCAGAAGAATTAAGTTGTTTGCTTAAACCACAGAAAGTGGGGTGGGGGAGGTAAGCATGCATGTGTGTCTGTTGTGCATTTTAGACACTCCAGCCCCAAAAGTTCACTGCCTTCTAAATGCATGAGGGTCCAGTAAAGCACCTGTTTGACTTTTTTAAATTGCTGTGGCATCAGCTGGGGCAATTTCTGTGTAAATATTGTCTCCAGACATTACGAAAGGGTGACTGAGGCAGCAAGTAAAAATGAAGTGGGTCAGGTCATGAAGTGTGTGTTACTGTAAGGAAATCTAGCAAGAGGCCAGGTTATAAATGGAGAGCATGTCTGAGGCTGTGAAAATAGACATTCCTCTAAGAAAAATGCCCTACAGGGACCGCCTGCTTTCAGGGAAAGAGCAGGAGGGGAGGAATAGCAATTCGAAAGAAGATAAGTTTGGACTGTATTTGGACAGGAGCATTTTTACTGTTGAGAGTTGAAGGGATATATACAGCTATACCACTGACCTCAGTTTCTGCTCTTGAGAGTTTAATCCTTCCAAGTCTCCAGCTCTTCTTCTGCAAAACGAATGGATGTGCTGCATGTAGAAAGTTTGCAGGACAGATCTCTGCTCAAATCTCTGCAACAGAAACCAATCATCTGCTTCACATTCAGTAAAATACAGTATCATAAATTTTGTTCCTGTAACAGCAGCAAAAGAAAAATACTGATATAGATGCAGATTACAATTAATGCAGTTCATTCTAACAGACTAATTACTCTCACCTTTAGTGTGTAAACTGGGGGCTGTTTCTATAACCAGCTGTATTCTTGCATTACCCCCCCATACCAGCCTGGTTACTGTGTACACTCAGAGAATTTGGGACTGGGTAAGCTCAGTTAGGTTTTTTTTGTTGTAGGGATACAGTCAATCAGGAAAACTGCATGCTTTTCATAAGAATGTTTTTGTGAGGAGAACTTGCCCTCTTCCTCTTTCCCCTCTACCTCCGCTGACCCCGCAGAAAATCTCTGATTTGCCAAAAAAAAAACCCCAAACCTATAAAAAAAAAAACATAATAAGAATCAAATTTGTATGTATGAGGGTGGCTGCAGCAAATATATTTTTTTTGTTTGTTTTTAAAGCTGTCTCTAAGATCCCAGTCAATAAAATATCTAAATAAACCTCTCTGCTTGATTAGATACCTATAATATATACATGGAAGCTTCATGAATACTTCTTAGATAATTAGCACCTGCAAAATTCTTAACAAAACCATTTGATATTTGGATTATTTTGATATTGCTGCTGTTCATATCACTCAGGCATTTTGGAGGATAAATTTCACTTATGCATGTGTTCTTCTGAACTATAAGGGATAATGGCAGCTGCTGTGTTGAAGAGCAGACAAGTACTACATTTTCAGTCCGTTATATTTAACACATTTTATTTCAAACTTGAAGGCATTTTTGGTTGCCCTTCACAAATAATAAAAGACAGTATATAATTTCTAATATATGTAGGGTAAACCTTGGGATATATTTCCTCACTACCTCTCAATAAAACACTTGAACATGTGGCATAAAATAAAAGGAAGGTTTGTGGCTTTTTCTTACTCATTGAAGTTCTGCTTGTGGATTTGGTACACTCTGAACAGTATTATAACCACTGCTTTCCTTCCTCATTTCTTTGATGTTTGAAGAAGAGTGTAAAGGCATTTTGTACTTAAGTCAAAAGCAGATCAGATTAGAGAGGAGGATATTAAACCTGTAGACATGACCTTTTTCTAACATAAAATCTAGGAAATCTCCAATAGAGCCTAGGAAATTTTCAATTTCTGCCCCAGGTAGAAAACTGTTACTAGAGGAGTAGATGGGGGAAAAAAAGATAAAAAGAGTCTACTTACCTGTAGATAAAGACTCCCTATATATTTTTTCAGGTGCAGCAGCATTCATGAGTCTTCTAAGTGCAAAGCTACTCTTAAAGTTTCACTCTCATTGTACCTTTGGTTTTAATTGTAGTCAAAGTGGCACTCGTAGTTACCATATATTAGTTATTCAAGCCCTAATTCTTACTAATGAGAATTAAACCTAAATCCCTTGAAACTGTGAAACTTGCATCACTAAAGGAACAAAATTCAGATTGTCTGTTTCTGCATGAACGTTGGTGTGCACCTACCTACACACACACACGGTCTCCGTGCGTACATTCGTCTGCACACCTGGCTTTATTTGTGGCATTCTTTAATTCAGGGTGTGATTTAGCTGACAGGTTGGATTCTCATTTCATTGCACAGACCTAATGACTGAGTGAAGGGAAACCATTGTAACAAATGTGATCTTAAAACACTGAAAAAGTGATGAATGTGTGATTAAAGCTTTTCTGAAATGAAAGGTTTGAATCTTAGGCTGACCTGCTTTGGGGATGTAGCTGCTGAGGATGGTCAGGGTAATCCCCATGGTGGGCTTCAGGACACATGTGGGTCTTCTCCATGGAGAGGCAGTCATTCACATCTTCTGGAGATGCCATGCCTCCAAACCTCTGCCCATGAAGTGAATAGCAGCTATCTGTTTTTCACTGGGGTCTTTCTTGTAGACCTCACTGTTACAGGAATCAAGGCAGGCATTGAAGACATTACCATTGAAAAAAATTGACTTATTGATAAACCAAATGCAAGCAATTGACTTTATTTATTCATTATTTATTCACGGTCACTGTAGCTTCACAGTTTAAATCAGGACCAACCACCTTGGGGGGGTGTGTATGAAAAGAATAAAAAGATGATCCTTAATAATGCTTCAGTCTAACACTGTAAATTTGACTCAGAAGAAGTGGAGGAGGAGAAAGAGACAGTAATGGCCAGTGTGGCAGGGAGTCATCTTCTGAGGAAGGTGTGTGGCAACACCTGGGAGGAGACAGCAGAGTGATGTCTGGAGCACAGAGACCAGTGTGGGACTTCCCTGCTACCCACCCGAACTGGAGGTCAGAAAGTTAAGGCAAAGATGGAAGAATTGAGGAGAAATTCAGGCCTTATCTTTCTCTTTCTTCAGCTTCATGTTTTCAGTGCTTCATGGGATCTTTTATGCAGGTCAGCAGTGGCAATCGGAGCACAATGGCAGTTGAGGCAAAGACCAGTTCCTTTTGAATATTAGGAACCACTGATGAAGTCAGTGATACCATACCCACAGCTTCAGATCCTGCCTCTTTCCAAGGGGTTCATTCTAAGGCATCAATCCCAAGCTTGTTTACAACAAAATGAAGAATCCTGTCGACAGCAAATGGCCTTCAAATTGTGCTCCAGATGCATTGCTGACTTCTGCCCTGGCTTGGCTACCAGCTCCTTTCAAAATACCTATTGCCATTGCATGTGACAGTTTGCTTAGCAGGAATAGTCATTGTTACTTTTTACACTAGCACAGTTTCTTTTCTTTGTAAAGCAGATATTGTAAATATTCTGCTCTTTTAAATAGATGATTAGTTATATATTTTATTTTATTCCTAAAAAAGAGTAATGAGAAGGGAGACATCATATTTCCTTTTATTCTGGCACTTTCTCTTTCCTCACGGGAGACATGTCACAGCTTTAAATGTAATTGTCAAAGGGTTTATGATTCTTTGCCCTCGGTCCCCAAATTTGTTTGTCCAGTCTTAGGCTTCCCCGCATGCAGAGCGCTGTAGAAAGTGGCATCTCCATTTATTAAAGGTCTAAATAAGTGATAGTAAAATGCAAGTAAAATAAATTCTTTTCAGAAGTTATGCAGGTATCTGCTGCAGTGTTGCTGTCACAGAAGGTCATAATATTTTTGGCTTAAACTAGTGTTGTATTTAGAGCTGTGCTGTCCACAAGTGTCATCAAGTGTGTTTTTCAAGTATCTTTGTCTTGCTGGAGAAAGAATTTCATGTATACTGATTAGATCTGAAGAGAAATACTGTAACATTCCAGTCTGAAGGTGTTTTTTGTCCTGTCAGCATCCTTTGATCTATATATTCTTTGGTGGCTATATTTCCTTTTATTGATAGGGTCCCACTTGCCATCTTTTCATCGTGGATTTGATGTTCTCATCTTCTTTGTCCACATTTACAGATAGCATAATGACTCTCAGCCTTAAAAATTGGAGTCTTGTTATATTACAGTTTGAACATTCCTTGATTACTATCACCTTCTTTTTGCCTCTTTGGGCAATAAAGATGCCCCAGTACTGAGGCTGGTACTGCTCAAAGAAAATAACAGCCTTTAATACAGTGTGTGCTAGGAGTTAAAGTGACTGGAAAACCAAATCTCCTTGGGGAAAACAAGTGTAGTTACTGACCCAGATACATAGCAGAAAACTCTGCCTTTCTGTAAAACATCAGAGACCCGGACAACAAGGGAATATCTCTTCAGCATGTTATAGAAACATCTTTGTTCATGTAAAGCTATCTTAGAATAGCCCCAGGATGTTCCTAATGCTGCGTACCTTTTGAGGAAGGAGAGTTCAGCGTAATTAAGTGCATCAGTAAGGAGGCTCATGACCTGCAGGAGTGAAAATATTATTGAATTTTCACATCATATGAATAATATCTTTATACAAAAAAAAATAATCATAACCACCACTCAACAAGTATGGGGCTTCAGGGAGAGAAGCACTTTTCTCATAACTTCGAAGGGAATTTATTGTGACCCGAGAAGCCTGGATTCAGAAAAATTATTCATTTCCCCGTGTTACTAAAGAGTAAAACTTCAGACATACGTCCCTCAGTGAAGCATGCAGGGTAAATAAGCTCAAACTTATTTCTTTGACACTTTTACGAGTGTCTGTGTAGACTTCTACAGAAGACATGGGGTTTATGCTTCTAGACTGTCCAAGTGAATCAAAAGTATTGAAAGAGAACTGTTTCAAAAAGCCTCTTTGGAGAGATTAATACTCTGACCAGACCCTACACGCACAACTTTCATGTTGCTCCACACTGCTCGGTGGGAATCTGCCTTGGGAATAAAAGTAGAATTTTTGTCCCCGTGGAGTAAACATTGGGAGAGAATACTAAAAGTGGGGAGGAAAGCTTAGGGAATTGAGAATTTATAATCCATCTTGAAAAGAGGAGAGGAAGGAATAAATAGTGCAAGTACAGTTTCAGAAATGGCTTAAAAGTTGTCTGAGAGCAGATGTCAGAACACCTGAAATGCAAGTGGAGAACATAACAAAGAAATCCAACCAGTCATCTCAGTTTTATGGAGGAGAAATTTAGATCAGAAAAAAAACCCAACCCCAACTTACTAATAACTTTGGCTTCATTAAAAAGGTTGCAGATTTAATGTCGGGAGGCATTTGCATAAGTTAGCAGAACAGTGGACAATATATGATCCAAGAAAAAGAATTAATTGGAAAGATAGGGAATTCTCATAAAAATACATCAGCTGTTACTAAGGACCATAAAAAGGGAATTATTAAAAATCATGAACATATGCAAATAATGTAATTTGGATTATGTGATTCGAAGTGGATTAGGGGAATCAAATATACCGCAGGACTGGAAGCTTGTGTTTGAAAGGTCATTGAACACTGAGAAGGTATCAGAAATACAAATGTTATACTGGTTTTCACAGGCACATAGAATTCTGGTTCTCAGCCCTGCCCAGACTGGCAGCAAATTCAGCCTTGTTCATCAATAACACAATTTATCATCAGCACTCACTGTATGGTGGTTAGTCTTCCCCAAGGAATCAAAACCTACAAATTCTGAGACTACGCTCCCGTAATGACCCGAGAGCTGGAAAAACTGTTAATAGTTTTTAAAAGTGAAGTCCATTAAAATCATGATCAACAAGTTGAAGTATAGTCCAAAGCAGTGTAGACAGAAAGATAATTCTGTCTCTGAAAACTGAGCAAACAGAAGTCCAGTGGTCAGAACCTAAAGTTAGATGACTGTAAGCTAAATTAAGATACGTGTTTTCTGAATGTAATCATATGCATGGTTTATTAAAAGTACTTGCAATTTCTCCTCTCACTTAGACTTTGAATCCAGATTGCTCATATATGTTAAAAAGTCTCTTTTAAACATGTACTGTGGACCTGATTTCAAGGTATCCAGTCAAACCTCACAGTATATGTGCAAGGTGAAAAGAGTATTACTGTCACAAAACCTGTAAAAAGTATAAAATTCTAGAAATCCTGAAGGGCCTCCAGCATTCCTCGATGAAAATAGTGTAGGAAAGAACATCCCCATTCTACCTTCAGGAGAGTTCTTAACTTCAGCCATTGTCTCTCCTCCTCTTTCCATAATCTGTTGACAGGCTCAAATCCTGGACTTTCTGATAGGTGTAATCTTTTCTCAAGTTTTTATTATATAAACCAGGTTTTATTATATCTTTACCACTTTTTATTATATAATATTGAAATATTCTATAATACTATACATTTTGCTACTAGGCCGAGGCCAAACACCTTAGTAACATACG
>JANHFX010012969.1:11095-23155 GCA_027560015.1 Chloroceryle amazona | reverse complement strand
GGGGTTCCAGCCCTCCCAGCATTGCTGGGGCTCCTCTGGCCCCGCTCCACCAGGTCCCTGTCTCTGCTGTGCTGAGGGGCAGAAGGCTCTAGGTCCTTTTTCCAGCAGCATCCAAGAAGCCTCGTCTGGCTGGAGTGGGATGGAAAGGACTGGGGTGCAGAGGAACTGGTGTGAACTGTGGTCATAAAGGTTCCTGCAGAAAGAGCTGGAGCTTAGCAAGGAGAAAGGACGCCAGCAGTGCTGAATGCTGAGTGCCAGGTCTTTTTGCCAGGGGAAGTGAGGAGCTGATCTGTGCTATGGCGATAATATGGGGCTCTTTGGTGCTCTCGTATTGGTGGTATCAAAGCACTCTCTACTTGGGAAGGGCAGAGGTTACACCACCCATCCTGAAGCACCCAGCTGACAAAGCACCAAGACAGACATTGGCCAGGAATTTAATTCTGTAACACTGAGGAGACTCTTGCAGGTTAAGAAAACACTATTGCAAAGAACAGTACGTTCATGTATATACAGGTGGAGAAACTGAGGCACAGAAAACCACCAACAACTGTCAGCAGTATCTGCTGAAACAAACCATAATGCAGATCCCCCAGCTCCTCTCTGCCGCTAGCAGCTCTGCTTGTGCTGGCTGTGCCTGGGGAGGGAGAAGGCTGAACTCGTTCTGCAGCCCAAGCCCTTTGCACTACTTCCCCAAACAGCAAGCTGAGAGAGAGCAAAACTCACAGCATTCATCAAAACTGCCCATTTAAATACATGGGAGAGGTTGCGATTGCTATCTGGGCACGCTCATCAGGTGAAGGCATCTCAAGACAGATACCGCAGGAGACTTCCTGGTAAATTGCAGCATCGCAGAGGAGTCTGCAGCTACTTGTACCCAGCCATCATCGGAGCAAAGAACACTCCGATTCCTGGCTGGTACCTGAGCTGATAATTGCTCAGAAAAATTAAGGGTTGGGTAATTCTTTCTGAAATTAATTACCTTGCTGAGATGCCGCAGGGCAGTTACCACAAGAAGGTTTGAAGCAGATGATATACCCATTTCCCTCTTCAGGATTGAACGCAGGAAACAGGTCGCCAAAGTCCAGCTTGATCACAAAGGGCTTTTAGCTTTCAGGATTTCTCTTCAGTGGAAAGTTTGGGGGTTTTCCAGGTGTTCCTGAAACAGCTCTGAAGGTCCCAGGGAGTTCTAAGCATTTATGGACACTCCTGTTGTCTGCCTCATCTGACCATGACGATCCAGTTCTCTTCAGCAGATTGCTTTGCTCATTTAACACTCGCTATTAAGCAGCCACTACTCCTTGCAAAAAGTTTATAAACAGAGGCAGTAAATTAGAAGAGGCTCGGAATATTCACTGCCATCTTCAGTCTTCAGTTAATTTACAAATGCAGCCCTTTGTTCCCTTCCCACAGTCTGTGTTCAGTCACCTCCTCTCTGCCAGACTGGGCAGCTGACTTTGGCTAAACCCTTTATTTCCCCTGCAGCTGTCTTGCCTTTTGTAAAAATTTTTCATCCCTCCTTTTGGTGCCTTGCCTCCCGAGAGGATGATTGCTCCTAGGAAATGGATGCTTTGCCTGTGCCTTCCTTCACCTCCTGTGTAGAAAGAATATCCTTTACTCAGTAAAAGAAACTGTAAACCCATTGATTCACAAAGGAACGGTGCTGCCACTGCCTGCCCAAGACAGATCAGCCATATTTGTGTCTCTCTCCCTTTTAAACACCCTAAATGATGAAGCTTTCATGACCCTCCCAAACAAAATATTCCAATATGCCAAATTTTCACACAGGGAAATTTTCCTTTGGTTTTATCTTTATTACAGCCCATATTATACAGGCTTTCCACACAGTTCACGTCTTCCAGACATTTTCCTACTTTTGTTGCTCTTTGTGGATTATCTCCAGTTGGTGCAGAGTTCTCCTGAAGTGTCATGGCCTCATGGGCACAGGACCCATCCTAACCATGCCAGGGTCCTGCAGGGCTCTGCGCATCCTTTATATAGGACGTTTGCCTTCACCACAACTGTCCGACATTGGTACCTAAGTTTTATCATCTATTGCAGCCTCCAAGATCCTTTCCAATATTACTGCAGCTGTTTACTCCAAAGAAAGAGCAGGATTCCCACACAAACATCCATTTGTGAGATGTAGCTCCAAGGCAATCACTCTTCAAGTCCCTCCAGTCACTTGAGAGATAAAGACAACTTCGGTGGGAACCTCAAGGGTTGCACGCTTCAGGGAGACGAGGGGAGACACATGGAGAACATCAGAGGAGCCTGTCACCTGCCTGCTGGTGTACACGTGTGTCAGTACCTCCTCTACCTTGGCACTTTTGAATTAGGAGTCTCTTTTGTATTTCAGGAAAAATTAGGTATTCGTAAGCCTAAGAAAATAATGTTTGTGGTCAAATGCTGAGCTCACGAAGAACAGACGCCAGCTCTAAATTACCATGAATCACAGCAAGTACCTGGTCCTTTCTTCAGCAGACTTCAGTTCCCTCTGGTCCTCCGCATCGTGACTTAGAGATGCACTCCAGAGAGAGCAGGAAAGCTACCACCACCAAATAAACACAGCCGGGGGATGAACGCCAGCTCTTCTCCTGGGCTGCCCTTGTTTTTCTTGCTCCTGTTTTTGGCTTAGCCCAGGGTTAATCACCAATGGTTCCGAATTCCGCTCGTGAAGAGGGGAAAGGGAAATGAGCAGGAGGGCTTTGATTCAGCACCAGGGCACTGCAGGCTGCCTTGAACCCCTGGCTGCTTCGTTAGCTGCTTTTCCATGTTGGGAGATGGAGGCTGCATGTGAGGCATGAGAGCTGCCAAGGCCGGGACCCAGTGCCCTTATTCAGAGCACACAAATGCACTTCACATTGTTCTCATTTCCCCTCATATGAATAATAAAAGCTGTCTGACAGCCTGATTACTAAAACCATATTCTGCCATAGCTAAATCACCATCGTTTGTCCCACTTAAACCCTTAAATCCACTTAACCCTTCTCTATCCATCTAACTATAAGGAGCATATATGTAGACCAGAGGTGATGGACATGGCATTAGCTCCTATGGCAGAGCTTAGGTGGCTGAGGGTGGTGTTGCAGACACCTGAGGTGTTGCATGTGTGTGCCTAGATGCTGGCTGGAAAACTGAAAAGAAAGGGCAGTGTGTAGAGTCAGGTGGCTGAGCACAGCAAATGTGTGGGTTTTTTAGTGTTCTAATCTGGATTTATTTCTGAAACTAGAAGAGGTTTCTTTTAAGAACGACTTATTTATATAAGAAAGTTTTTAACTTGTCCATTAGAAAAAGGTCCCCTTTGATGAAAAAACGAAAGCACTTGCACCAAAGTTGAGTGTTTGTCATGTGTCTGCTTGACATTAAGCGGAGAAGAAAAGCAGAGAACATGTGAGCAAACATTGCTCCTAATAGTGCAGAATCCTTTAAGGAATCTTGGAAATGGAGAAGTAACGTTTTTAATTGTGAGTGAGTGATAAAGGCACCAAAATCTCATTTTCTACAATGATTCAGGATCTACTGTCCTCAGAAGAGTGTACGTGTCCAGCTCCTGTGGATTTAGGGGCCCAGCTACTCTGAAGTACCTACACCAAGAAGCTCCATCTTGCTGAAGGTCAACAGGCCTGGTTTAGAACCTTAGTGAATTTTCTAATTGGATTTAACTTCCCAAGGCAGCAGTGCTGTTCAGAAAATGGTTCGTATGGTCATCCTATTGTGAAGATAGTCTTTCAGAAAATCTTTGGGTTCTTTCCAGGCAATCACTGTATCCAACCACTGCAAAGATGCAACATCAAACTGCCCTTGCTGAAGCTACTACAAGACTCATTTTTTGAATACTAAAAAACAAGCTCTCTTAGGAGAGGACAATGGGTGGGTAACAGCCTAAGTCATGACTGTAAAACAGGTTGGGACAAGGAAATATCATTGTTAAGGAACTAGCTTAAAGTAGGATGGATGCAACTGGGAAATGAACAGTCTGCAGTGAGGCTGCTGTCTCTGCTGCAGGGAAATGCAACATTTCCAGTGGACGTGTGGGAATCAAGGTGGCTTCACAGCTGATCTGGAAAAGAGAATCTCTGTACTGTGTCTCCTGGATATAGACCTGATCCGGTGGGTTTGATGGTACTGACAGCTCCAGTGTTTGTAAAAAAGGTGCATCTGTGTCTCAGAGGGCTGTGTTTCCTTGGTCTGAAGAAGCTCAGATTTAGATTTTAAAGTCAGTCAACCTCATCTGTTCACGCAGAGAGATTGGGAAGGGAAAAAGAAAATTAAGATTAAAGAAGATGGAGATACAGAATAAAACGAGTGCAGACTGGAGGCAATTCAAACTGAAAAGAGGCATTTTTTGCAGTGGAGAGGCCTTGGCCTGTCCAAAAGGAGGGGCAAAGGGACAGGTTTTTAGTGGATTTAGATGTCCAAGATGACATTAAAACTGTAAATCAACACTATCTGTGCATGGGCTCAGTCAGATGCCTAAGTATCTTTTGACTTCATCTCACAGTAGGTCATGCTTTCATGCATAAGATAGAAAGGGACTGGGTTGCAAGAAAAAAAAGAATCCTACTAAAAACATGTTGGATAGCGATTTGTGAACAGCTTCATTGTGCCATTCCCTCAACTCAGGATACTGCTCATTAACCCACCTGTCCTGCTGAGCAGTCCCGAGGCCATGCAGGAGCATGTTGTTGCTATCCTACAACCCTGATGTTTCCATGAAACTTGTACTTCAAAGCTCTCAGCTGTTTGGGCTGAAATCAATGGAACTGCCCAGGGCATTCAGATATGTAGCTCCAACTGGATGTCTATTTGGGTTTCTGAGGTTTAAATATCAGCTTTTGCATATCGAGGAATCTTTTTACCTATCACAGGATAGCACATCTTTGTGGGACATAGGACAGCAGGAGAGAGGATGCTGCACCCTCTGAATAAGCTGCAGGATTCAGGGAAGAAATCTGAAGTTTGTCAGTTGTCTCCAGGCATATCAAGGCTAATTGCTGTCAACGGAATCGGAACCCATCAGAACAACCTGGTTGTACAGAGAAACAGCTCTTTTGCTGCCATGCAGCCTCTGGTACCACGCTGTGGCTCAGGCCCAGTATTGTCTTGCAGGGAGATCATCAGCATTTGAAGCCTGAGCCAACAGAACAAGGCCTGGCTATTTTCTCTGAGCTTGCTTTTAGGGCTTGGCCCCAACCTACTGATTCTTGGAGGACTGATGCAGGATGAACCCCAGCTGCTATGGGCGTTTTCCCTCATGCAACCTGGCACCTACAAAGTTTCTGCCTTGGATTCAGTGTGGGGATGCACAGAGAGGTTGGGTGATGCTGGGCAGGTATTTTGCCATGCTCACCCTCTGTGCTCTGACATCTCTGGCTGCAGCACAGTGGGGTTTGGATGTGGTGAAGATTAAAATAGACAAAGAATTCGTTTCACTGGTGTTATGTGGACCATTTAGTATGTTTGAATGGTTTTCTGATCAGAACTGAGAGGAGAGTTTTGTCTTCCCAGTGCTGGGATTCCTTCTCTGGAATGGAGTCGCTGAGCCTGTCCCTGCTGTCCTGACGATGTTGGCATGCTCCTTCTTTCATCAGCATGGGAAGAGAGAGAAAATGTCCCATGTGCTGGAGCTTCCTTCACGGCCTCTCTAAGCTTCCTCCCTGGTGTCATTCCCGGCTGCACAGCACTCCCGTGCCACACTGTGACTCTCTGCTAAACCTGGGCTCAAAGAGGGAACCCGACTTGTCCCTGTGTCCTCCTAGAGCTCTGCTCTGCTGGGATGGGCCAAGCTGTGTGAAGAGGGCAGGTGTGCCCCGTGGCTGCCCGGGCTGTAGCAGCCAGTGGCAGTGGCATGAGCACAGCCGGCCTCTATGACAAAGCACCCCATCTTTGAGCTGTTTCAGATAATATTTGGGGTAAAATAATAGGAATAGGTCCCAGAAATCAGAGAGGTTCCTATGGTTGTGGAGAGTCAAGTGTTGTCCTTCTTCTGACACCTTTGTGACATTAAGTAACTCAATTTTGATGACTGCAGGGTGATTTTGAGCTAAGGTTAGGTGCTTAATACCTGAGAGATGGAAGCATTTGGGTATAAGCAGCAAGTGAGGGTTAACAAAGAGGTGTATTGTGGTGCCTTCACTGAAGTAGGGAAGTTGCTGAGATGCAATAGGTGACAAGACCATATTAAGCCCTTAGGTGTACAGCATTCACAGAGGAAATACAGGCCCTTGGTCAGGGAAGTCCCATATCTCCCTCTTTACGGTCCTGCTCTTACCTCTGAAAAGTCACAGTTTATCAGGCAAATGTCATTCACCATAATGTCTTCAGGCAGGCGAGAAGCATTATTTTTGATAAAAAGGATTAACTGAGTTAAATTACTTGGGGACTTTGGAAATCTGCCCTGGAGGAGGCTTGCAGGACAAAGTGCAGGAAAAAAAGGGAGATAAATGCCTTATATCACCTAGGAGTTATGTAATAAATAGATGCATTGCTACCTTTGCCTCCTTGCACCCTGCCCTTCCGTTTCTATAGGATTTTCACCTTCCCACAGCTTTAACGGATCCAAAAAATGGTCAGTTTTGCAAAACAGCTCAAACTTCAAGTATTTTCCTATCTTTCCACTGGTTTTATTCAGAGCATTCGGACTCGATACCCCAGGTAGGCAGGTGTGCTTTATAGCCAATTGGTCTCGACAGCAGAGCCCAGGAGCTGTGCCACGTGGCCAGTGTCTCCTCTCTCTCTCTGTCGTATGCTTTTTGAGGTCCCCTGGGCTGGGGTGACCCCTGAGAGCTGTGACAGCTCCATGCATCTCCCTGTAGGAGGTCCTACGCCTTGTGTTTGTGCAAGAACTATCCCAACCTTGAATAACAGAAGAATATTTAAAGCCAACATCGATAGCCTTGCTTCATGCTTCACAACATGCCTGGTTGTTATGTGTATATATATACACACACATATAGAGCTGGGGTGTTTTGAGTTGACACCCAGAGAAGATGAGAGGGTGGAAAAAGAGGTGGGTGGAAATCCCTGCCTGAACACGTGCTCTGCTGAGAAAGGCTGATGGCCAGATGTTCCCAAGCCACCGGTGGAGATGGTGCCTGCAGAGGGTTACACTGGGGCCGGATGATATCTGAGGGAGGGAGCTTCCGTTCACTTCTCTCTTTACCCCAAACTGGCAGTTTGAGGGAGGGAAACTGCATAAGGCCAGCAGAGATGGTGTTCCATCAGTGTGGACACAAGAGGTCTGGCTCGGGTAAAGTCTGGTAAGATTCATGCAAACTGCAGTATGAGGCAGACTCTGTGGTCATATGGGAGAGCCACATAGAACAGCCACAGCCATGAGTGGGAGAGGTTTTGCCTCTGTAACGAGCTGTGTGTCAGCTCCCACAAGCTAGCCAGGAGTACGTGGGAGACCACCAAGGGAAGCTGAGATGCTGCAGGGCGAGAGGCTGCGTTCTGGCACGTTGGTCTGTGAGTCAGAAGTAAGTCAATGTATTTTGGATCGGGAAAGAGGCTGTGACAGGTTACAGTCTCTGAAGACTCCTGGCTATATTTTTTTTATATAAAAATAAAACCTCCAGCAGAGGTTACTATATCTGTCTAACAATTCTGCCCCAAGGCTCCACGGGGAGTCAGGGCCAGGCTGCACTTCTGAAATGACAACATGATGTAGTAAGGCAGGAAAGGTGTTCTGCCTTTTGATATTAGTGGGGGATCTGGCTCCAAACTTATTTGTCTTTTCCCGAACTGAGTAGATTGTCTGTGCCCTGTTCAGTGGAAGCTTCTGGTCCAGAAGCCATATCAATCTAGATCAAGAAATATCAACGACTTATGTATTGGAAATCTTGAAAATTATTCTAGAAATATTTTATCAGCTAATTGTTGGGATGGTTTGGGGTCCCTCATCATCTTTGGTGTCATGTTATTTGCTCTGATTGTGCAGGAGAATGTTCTGTCACCAAGGTTGAAACTGCCTCTTCCGAGTTAGCTGAGATATGGGTACCTGTGCATCTTGGGTAGGGTTTTGCAACCACGGCTACTCCTGCTCCAGCTGTAGGCAGCCTTGCCAATACAACTGCGTGACCTCCTGAAGCCATGATGCCACCAGGTCTCACTCACAGCTTTCAACATGAGAGAGCTGGAGGAGGCAGTTCAAGTAGTATCTTGGATCAGCAAGGACTTGAGGTCTCAGGGGGCTGAAGACATCGACAAAAGTACTGCAGAAGACACAGGTTACTGTAAGAAACTGAAGAACCCCTTGAGATACTGACTCTTCATCACCTGTCTCGTTTGGGGCACTGGGATCAGAGTCTGGGCCCCTTTTTTCCCTGAGAGATCTATTTTTTTATGGCAGTTTGGAAAAGCAGCAGCTTAACTGTAATCATGCACTGTGTGCCAAAGTGAAGTGCACTCAGCGGAGAAACAGCTTAATTAGGGTGCTCTTGGCAGAGGCAGGACTCTGTTCTGGGTATATTCTGAAAAGTAATTATAATTAACAGTTGATTTTTAAGGGCGGGAGGATTGGAGGGTCAGTCTAGGACTTGACTTCACTGCACACAAGACAGTAAAGAGACTTTATGTAGGATATGGGAAAAATTGATGAAGGGAGATGCTTTCAGTCTGGGAACCAGGCAGATGGGGGAGGAGATAGGGGGTTCCTCATCAGCTGTCAACATGGGAAATGAAAAGCATCCTTTTGGAAAAGGTTAAGCTGCTTCTCAGTCAGGTAGAAGAAGCCCCAGATTGCTCAAGAGCTCAGCTGTGTGCCAGGCAGCACTGGGCACCCTGGAGCTGGCCTGCAGATGAGAGCATAACAGCTGATTTCTCAGTGTTGCAGTAGATATGGAGACATGACACCTGAAAAACCCTTCTGGTGGGCTGTTCTCTAAACCACCAAAGAGCAGCACTCATCTTCACTGTGGTTTGCTCTCCTATTGTTTGCTCTAATGTTTTGATGTGTGGGAAATATATTCAAAGCCTTTCCCCAGCTTGCTCCAGACTTGCACATATGGGAGACAATTAACTGTAAAACCCTCAAAGAAAGTAACTTAGACAATAGAAAGGCTCCCAGAAAATTTTGTTAAAAGGAATTGAACCTGGGATCTGGTGGCAAAAAAAAACCCTGTATGTGATGACATGGGAAAGGCATGATCATGATACCACAGTCTAGGGACTCAGCTGTGGTTTTTCAGGAACCACAATCTTTCTCAAATGTTTTAAGTTTGCAGCCTTGATGCTTCTCCGATTTACTTTAACAACCAGGAAGTCCTGCCCCAGGGATGCTTTAACTCTCCATCCAGCACTGCAAAGCTCAGGTCTCTAATCTGCCCAGGGTGAAGGATGGGAGTAAAGGAAGCAGTCCAGCTGGGTAGCTCACCTCCAAGTCAAACACACAGACAGTGCTTTATTGAGCAGATGTTGGAAATCCATCTGAGGTACCTCGTGAGGATGCACTCTCAGCTTGCAAAGCTGGAGAAGTTTAAATGGAGCTATAAGATGAGGTCAGGCTTTAAAGGCATGGCTGTCAGGCAAACTCACGTGGAAGAGGAGACCAAGAAGACCTTCTGCTTTCTTGCTCCAACCTGCGGGACCTAAATATAGACAGCTCTGACAAGCCTGCTGCCTCTCCCCGCTCTGTCAGCTGTACTTCGCAATCCCCACCACACCCTCCCAGCACTCAAGGAGGGAAATTTGCAGGGAAGGTGCTGGGAATTTCTTGCATCAGTTCTTAGCATTTGGAGCTACTCATCCTGGACCTACCTTTGGTCCTCGGTGCAGTTTCCCAGCAGCAGGATTAGTGTGATGCTGCAGTGGGTGGCAGGAATAACCCAGAAGCAGGGACAGTAGCTCTGTGGGGGGCACACTGGGGCAGTGCTCTCACATTTCAGGAACAGATCCTAAAGATGTAGTGCAGGGAATAGAAAGATCTTCATCAAAGACCCAAGGTAAAACAATTTCTTTTTTTACTGAGTGCTAGAATGGAGGTGTGAAGCAAAATGCTTCTTTTTTTGTTTGTTTTTTAAACATTGATCTATTCTATCAGTGTGGCTCTTGGTAAAACAGTAACAAATTCACTGCAAGATTTTATATGCATTTTCTGTAGAGTCTACAGAAGCCTACAAGCCACAAAAACCCTTCAGTGTTGCAGAGCTGTAATGCACCCTGTGCTGGAAGGCGTATCGTTTAAAGCACACTTTGGAAAGACGATGTTATCCTTCACATGTTGTCTGCAGTTCAAACCTTGAATCCTTACAAAGACAAGGATCTCTCTTTCCAGCTACATGGTAGGGGTTTTTTGATTGTTTGAGGGGTTTTGTTTTGGTCTGGTTTGTTTTTTTTCCTCATGAAGCAAATAAAATCATGACATCTGCAGATACCAGGTTGTGTATAAGTAGACCCTGCGATGTTCACAGTGCACAAATGCACGTTATTTAGCCAATCTGCAAACCTGCAGCAGAATTCATGGCTAACACTGTGGATATCATGAGGGTTATAAACCAACCTGGTCTTTGATAATGCATTTTAAAGGTTGGGGACCTAGGAAGCACTGAGTGTTTCTTTGCTTCGTGTCATGAGAAATGTAGGTCACAGACACCTGTTCTTCATATGTAGTATGTGAGGACTGAGCTTCATCCTGATACTCTTCTTGGGGGGAGGAAGCAAGGCAAAGAAGCTGTTTGCTTGAGATGATGAGCATGAAAACTGACTAGGTACATTTGCTGTGTTGGCTGCTCTCTGTCTCCCTCAGCCCAGTCGTACTAAGAGAGTCCCTGATTCTCATGTGTCACTTTAATGGCAGATAGATGCCAAGCAGAGAAGAACATACTCTTTTCCTTCTGACTCCTTGTTAAGATGGAAGCTGAATGAAGAAGGAGCAGCTCTACAAAGCTGGAGCTTTTCTCCCCTGACTTTAGCTGTCTACACTGTAGACAGCTGTGTCTGTATCAGTCATTGCACTCAAAGAACAGAAATTAGCTCTTTCAGGTCTTGATCTATCTGACCGATTTGGGTCTCTGCTGCAGGATGTGTCATGCCCTCAGTGCTCTTGTTGCTCTCCATTGACAGTATAGGGACTTGAGATGTAACTCAGCCAAATCTCATGCTGTAACACACACATTCTCAAGCCTCCATGACATTATTCTACAATTCTATTTGGAAATAACCAGATGATATAGGTGGCTTGTCCCAGACATCCTTGAGAAGATTATTCAGGTCTCATTCCTCTGCTTCCTGATACACCAAGGAATGCAGAGTCTGCCTGACAAGAACATCCCCTAGGTAAGGATGATCTGATGTATCTGATTATATCTCTTAAGCTCATTACCCTTGGGGAGCACAGTTGCATACTGCAAAGGCAGCTGTTGTCATAGCTTCCTTTCTTTGCATTCAGTGGATGCTTACGTTGAACTGTCAAATTAACCCCTACTTCTTTTACAGCTAGAGATGCTCCATAGTTTTTGAACTCTGCCCCTGAAAAAGGTTTTCAGGCATTTGATGCCACCACAGCCAGTCTCCATCAGCTGATATTTTCAATAACTGCACCTTCTGGCTAGTTGCATGACTTGCTCCTATCTGAAACTCACCCTTTGTCTGAAATTGAATCAAACTTCTGCTTTGCTTTAGCTCTGATGGAATATCTGCAGCAGAACCACACAGTCCAGGTGGTTCCTCTGAAAGCTGCTTCCCTGTCAAGACATTAGGGCACCGAGACCTACCCCTGACTGGATTTATTGTGAGCCACCACAAGGATCAATTCCCTTCAGCCATCACACAGGCAAACTCGAGACGCCACCAAAGATCCCCAAGTTCATTCCGTAGGGTGGACACGTGACTTGAAGCTTTGGTCAATCACTTCAGCTCGCCTGCAGGAGGGTATTGGGAGATCTGGTTCCCCTTCGTTACCACAACTGCAACTCCCTGGCTTGGCCAACTCTGACCTTTCTGAACTTTCCACTTTCCTGGTGACTTTGGGGTTAAAATTTACCTTCCCTCAGCCATCTGCATACCTAAGCTTTACCTTCAGAAGTGGCTTCAATGCTTTGGAACCCAGGACTATCAGAACCA
>JANHFX010012968.1:0-18348 GCA_027560015.1 Chloroceryle amazona | reverse complement strand
CGATACTGTTGAATCAAATAATTTGCATGAAGAAAATAATAATTCTTTGCAAAGGTGGGGAGGAAAGCCCCCAAGCATTAAGAAGCTGTTCCATATGCCACTACTGGGATCTTTTATTTTTCTCTTGGTGGAAAGGTAAGTAACCTATGCACTGGGATGGAGAGACAGTAGGGACAAAGTGCAACTAGTACTGGCTCCAACATACAACCTGGGGAAAAGCAGGTACAGTAACTGCTCTAGGCAGCTACTTTGACTCCATCATGACTACAAGGCCATACACCTGTACCACATCTTTACCAGCAATGACACTCATGCCATCTGTCAGACTGGCTTAGGAGAGACCTAATGGCTAGGAGACCTTTCATCCGTGTGGCCTCTGGGTGCCCCAAGTGCTCCCTGGTCCCCAGCCTCAGCCATGGCTCCATTGAGAAGGACTAGTTCCTGAATGCACCAGCAGCATGCCTGAGCACATGACTCTAGGCTGCAAACACAGTTTGACTATAACCTCCCTATGCTGTTTCTATTCCATGCTAAAGAGTCTTTGTGCTTACTCCTTGTAAAAGAGATACCATGTTCACCCACTCTTGTCACCATGCCCTTTTCCAGTTGTACTGTTGTATTGTTGATTGCCTTTCTGAGCCACACATCATCACTTCTAGCACACAGTGTTTTCTAGTTATTTGTATGTCTATACCACACAGTTTACAATCAAACTATTTTGTATAACTTCGTAGAAATTCTGTCTCCTTATCCTTTTTCTAGTATTCAAAGGATGCTTCTTCTGCAGTATCTAATACCCAATTTCCTGACAATAATCAGAAATGAACAAACCAGAAGTCACATCCCAGATAGATCTCAGAATGCAAAGCTTTGATTATATAGAGCTTAATACATACAAGTTATGGGAAATCAGGCTGTTTTTTTTTTAAAGTCTACAACGTCAAGTTTAATTCCAGCAGCTACACAAGCATATTCGCAGATGTAAGACTGTAGCTCTCTTTGTTCAATCCTGGGTACAAGCTACTGAAAAACTGCACAAAACATTATACTTTTAGGCCTTTCCATTAATAGCTCAGTTTTTAACCTATTTTCACATTACAACAACTTATTCCAATATATGATCAGAAAAAGAAAATGGAAGCATTATGATATCAGGGAATTGCTCATCTGAGTTTAATGCCTCTATTTTTAAAATCATTGATTGAAAATTAGTCTCTCTGAGAGCTGTTGAAATAACTTTTCATGATACATTTTGCACCAAAAAAAGTCAATACTTACTGCTCAATAATCCTGCCTTTAGTTTGCCTAGTCCTTCATCTGCCAAAAAGAGGGTCTTCTGTGTGATGTTTCTTTGCGCAGCACACAAATACACCTCAGTGTAGCAATCATTTGTAGTAGGGCTGTCTCACAGTGTTGCTGAGATGAGGCAGATTAGAGGAAATGCTAACTTTAAGTGAATGACAAATGATCCAAGGGCACACGCCATTACCAACCACTTGATAATCGCTTCATGATAAGATCGTTGTGGCTTGATTGCATGTCAAGGCTGTATGATGCTGCTTGTGCCTGGAATGATCTGATACGGAGCACTGTGAGAAAAATATTTGCTGAACCGATAGATTATTTCTGTGTCTTGGATTATCTGAGCTGTAGTGTTGTGTACAAAATGCAGCGGTAATCCTTTGCTTGAGCCTGGAGAGCTGGGAATTGCTATCTCCTCATCATATGGTATTTCTTGGAAGCCAGGTTCTACCTAGCTTTAGCACAAGAATGGGGGCCTAAGTGTTCCTTTGCCAACCAAGGCCATGAACCACTCACCACTGCCTTCCTTCATATCAGCAGCCTCCAACCTGAGGAATGTAATTATAAAGATTCCAGCTGAAATATTAAGCTTGACTACATCTCTGACAGAGAGAAGGACTGTCATGTCAGTGCAGGTGCTGGTGTGATGGCAGGACAGCAAAAAGCAGCACACTGTAAGGAAGCGCCACTCCCAGGGTCAGGCTGCAGTCTGGCTGGCAAAGGAGCAGCAGCTTCTGGCACGGATGGGGATTTGCACCACCTCCCAGGTAAGGACCAGAGGGACCACCACCACCTCCCAACTGCCGGAGTGCTAAAATTGGTCCATTGAGATGTTGCTTCCTGGGATTTCTGTTTCTTCCTTTATGCTTCATAGAATATTTGTAGGTGTCTTTCCAATTACTATTATGTGCACCAGGTAGTGATGAAGCCTGTCATGGTTTCAGAGATGAATCCTATGGAGCCACAAGACTGGTGAGTCTTGAAAGGCATGTTTCTGTTTAAGATTGTCAGGCATTTTAAAAGTGTGCGGGCAGCATAAGTTTCAGCACCTAGCTGTCATATTTTCTTTTTCGTATATGCCCTGAAATGTTTTACTCCCAGTGGATGATGCTTAAAAATTTTAATAAGGCTTTTAATAGCCAAGGAATATGAAAATTCTTAGCCTTTAAGTATGTCATGGTTTGAGTTTGAACAGAACTAATTCTGTTCTGTGATTTTACTTTTCAGCTCAGTCTCCTCTAAGTAACTGCACTTTCTGAAGTTAACAGACAGTGGTTTTGCAGACAGTGTCTGCTTCCAGCAGTGATAACACTTGATGTTTATAGTTACTACCAAGGACTGATATAGAAAGACTCCTGCTTGTACTTGCTCCTATCGAGACCAAGGTCAGTGCTAAATCATGTGTGCCATGCTGAGGGGTGCAGTAAGTAAATGCTGGGATGGGTTAACAGAGAGCATCTGCAATTTGTGTAGTGATTGGCCCAGCCCTAACCCTTGACAAAATACTGTCCTCAACGTTAATAAAATTATCAGGTATACACTCTGCATTTAACAATTTCCCCCAGTTTTTATTTTGTTCCTCCGGATCATCTTGCTTGCTTCAAGTGTCCTGTCTCCGTGATTTATTGCTAGATCTCCTTTGTCGCCATCTGCTCTGCTGTTGCTCAAGAAAGAACAAATCCCAAGAAAACATTACTGTCCAGACTAAGCAACATATAAGCATCCTTTGCACATGCAGCCAAACATTGACTAATGGCAAGCTAAGCTATAATCACAAATTCCCTCCTTTCCTGTTCACTACAGTTCAAATTCATATAAAAAACTTGGTGGAATTCAGCTATCCTCCTTGGGGATATAGGTTACCATCTGTCTGGTTTCCAGTGGTACATTTAAAAAACATTTGTCCCATTTTCATAAAACATCCTGCTGCTCAGCAACCACTTTAATATCTAATTACACAGCATTATGTATCGCATATGTCACAACCAGAATAATTTGACTTAAGTTTCTCTTATCTCGTCTAGTCTGTTTTGCTATTTTAAATTGTTATCCAAACACCTACAAATCCAAAAGTATGCCTCTAGCTAATGTAATTAAAAAAAAAAAAAAGTAAATACTGAACTGCCTGAGGAATATTTCAGATTTAATTTGGTAATTTATATAAGACTTTCACTTCAAAAGCAAGCTAGATTTTAAACTAAAGGTTAATGTGCATGAAAAAAAGTTAAATAATCCAACTCAGTAAAGGCAAAAAGTAGTCACTTGTTATGCTGCCCACATAAACATGTACAAATGCCAGAAACAGAACAAAATAAATTAGTCTACCCCATCCTTCAAATCTTCCTGGCTGTCATCAGAGACCTGTGCAGAGGACAGACAAACATTCTGTGGTCAGGCAGGGGAGAGCATCTTCTAAAGCTACATTTACTTAGGGTGCTTCATCCAAAGCTCCTAGAGAGTGGCAGAGGAGAGGCAGCCAGACTGCACCGCAGCTGTGCTCCTCCTCCCTGGCCAACCCACATGTCATCACTAACTGTACCTCCGAGCACCTTTACAATGCAGTTAAGAATGATCAGGGTACAGATGCTCTGGGAGCACTCTGATTTCAAGAGCACATGAAACCACTTGATACCAAAATCCCATGGGATGGTGGCATTCACCATCCTAGACCAGTAGCTCACCTTCCACCATTTTGCATGCCTGTGATGTATTTCTGCCTTGCTCGGGCACGGATGATGCTGCAGCAGTGGAGGGATAATACCTAGAGCACTTTGCTTCCCTTTTCCCAGGCCAGGATTCTGTCCTCCAGCAGAGTGCCGAAGTAGAGCAGAGTTGCCATGAACACAGTTTTAGAGAGATAATGGTCTGTAGGTCCTCAAGGGCTTGTTGAGGATGAGGGATAGGGAAAGTCTTGGAGACTCCACTCAGTTCCTTTGGGAGAGATCCCGGCCCAAGAGAAGGATGAGAAAATCTCAGGAGCTGGGGCTGAATAAGAAGAGAAAGGGACAGAGATATAGGGAAAGAAAAAAAAATAAAAATCCTTCCTTCTACCCAGAAACTCAAGTAGACCCCTTGGCCAAAACTGTTGGTATCCAGCACTAAGTTGTGTCATGATACCCTTTTCTGTTATCAGGTCCTGGAAGATTCAAATAGTATTTCCCATGGCTACCCCAAGGATAACAGTTGCAGCAGACCACTCTTGAGGTGTCAAAGAGATGATGGATAGTAGCAATTATTTTTCTTGAGTACAATTTTTTTTCTGTATCTAGACAGAAAGCAGCTATCTCATTTACAGCTATTTGTCTAAGAGAAGCTATAAATGTAACTAAAGTTCATGGGGAACATACACTTTTGAGGGTGGTGGGATACTTCCCTGTAATCACATTGGTTCTGTCTGCACTGAATCTGAGGTAAATTACTCATAAGTCTCAGTCTGTTTCTCTGCCTTCCAGATACGACATAGTCCAAAGAACAATGTTAATGATAAAGTCTGCAGTGTAGGATTCTTCCCCAAAGCTCATCATCACCTTAGAAGAACATGCACCATCAGGAAGCTCATCCTAAAGGCAGCCAAGCTGGATCAACAAGCCTGCCTCCACTGAATTGTTTCTGTGTTCTGTATGAAGAGGACTCTGTCTGCTTTGCAAAGAAAAGGTCCATTCTGAGGAAGATGTATTGTTGGAGTGAGAGACAGATGGGGTGGCTGAATTTATAGATTTGAGAGACTATCTCTGTCATTCATAGAGCGTAAATGACCTTTACATAGGTATATGACCAGGCAAAGGAGGTTCACATCCCCCAGGACCAGCTGATGCACATTAGCAAGCATCAGTTGTATGGTAGCGATGTCCTGAATGTACTGTGGACACTTGACCAGCCTCCCCAGGGCTCAGAAGGAGAGGCAGAAGTGTCAGCAGAGTGGGGCTGAGGGTGAACATGTGGTTGGATCTGCCCATCTTTTGCAAATTATGATTATTTTATGTTATTGGTGTTAAACTGAATTCACAGCAATAAGCAACAGATTTTATCAGAACAATGTCATTTAAGAAATGGATGTTGAATTTTCAGAAAGAATTATATAAAAAATAGGAAATTTTGTAAATCAGATTTTAGAGAACTTGTCCTGTTCTACAGACATTCCAGTAGGACAGACAAAGCTCTTTGTAGGAAAAATTGCGCAGACATCATGTAACATTTCATTAAATTGCTGAGCTAGTCAATGAGATTTAGAAAATATTCAGACATCAATACCAAAGCCTATTTGCTAACTACCCCCAGTGGTAATATTATAGTATTGGATGCAGCTAGCTGGCATAAAAATAATCTGATACCCATTAAAATTTATCTGCTGTTTCAGGACAGATAATCTGACCAAGATCAGTATGACTCTGAAGTTATCTCAGAGGAGACCTCCTGAGCTCTAATGATACTCAAACCAACATCTGAATGAGTAAAAAAGAATGCAGGTAAGTATGATAATTTATGAGACATTTCCTTCTGCATCTATCAATGGACATTTAACCTCTTCAACTAAACAATAAACCAAATACAGAAGGAAAGCAATCTCTACATTTACCTTGGTGTAACTTTGCACTTTTCCCTGAGTGACAGAATTTATACCTTTATGCCGAGCACTTCAATTGCACATTTTCTTTTGAGCACATTTGTTCGTACAACTGTGATTGCCAGAGCAACCACGCTTGCAGCCAAGGTACAAAATAATCCTCCGTTTATGACTTGCCTATGCACAGAGGTCTAAACACTCCAATAAAGGCAGGATTTAACAGTTCATCCCACTTCTCATCATGTAATTACTCAAGACAACCGATGACAAGGCAGGCTTCCCGCTTAATAAACAGATAATAGTCATGAGTTTTGCACACATTAAGAGACAGTATCTGACCTCCCTGACCTGTACAGCTGGGCAGAAGTCAAAGGTTTGTATAAACCTATTAGAGATGAGAGCGGAACAAAACAAATAAATTGTCTGTATGATTAAGTTTCCTCGTGATTGAGAGCGGTCACAAGAGGCTATCGGAATAAAGAAGTCTTGGCTCTAGCATGGTAAGGAAGCCACTATTCTGGGCACTTATACAATTTCCATAGAGATTCCTCTGTCACCAATTCCCTGCTCCTCAAATGCCATTAACTGACCGGTGGCATGTGTAAGTTCGATCACATGGATGCTACTAATTTATTTAACTGCAAATAAGTCTTGGGATGTCTACAAATCCTTTTTGTGTCTGCTGAATCTCCACATGACTGTGCAAGAGCTAAGCAGACGTGTTTACTCCTCACACTTCCAATGGTTTTAAGTGCAGTGCTTTTTTGGGCCAGATGATAACTAGATTACCTGTTATGCTATTTCTTTAGAGAGAGATGAAGAAATCTTCACAAAAAACCCTGAATGTTCTAATCTTTCATCTCAAAGTGATGGAAATACTCTACTGCATTCTTTGCATAAACCTGAAGTATGAATTAAGACAGGATGTTAATTCCATTTTATGACTGTTGGCAAATGCAAAAAATACCCAGAGAATACACATATATCCTTCCCAGAACATAAATTAATAAATTTCATGAGTGGTTTAAGAATCTCAGATGACCAAAACAACAACAACAACAAAATTGAGTGATTTTTTACAATTTTCAAGACTGATAATTGTTCTAGTGTCTCAGTCTCCAACAAAATAGAAAGCCCTGGCTGGTACAACTTGAACATATGAAAAGTGTCTTCAAGTTTGGTCATGAATTCGATAACCAGAACTTACCTAAGTTCTGCTTTAGGAAACAGAATTTATAAAATCTGGCTGGTTAGTTAGTAAGAGGCTATTAGAGACAGTCTACAAAACATGGATACATCTTTGGATACAAACCAGTACCAAAAAAAATTGCTGACATTTTCTATTTTACTGTGCTAAGGACTGTGATTTCCCAAAGTGTGTTTTTAACACCTACAGGATATTTGATGGAGGCTGTGGGAACAAGCCTGTATGAAATCTATGCACGGTCTAGCATCTGCAGCTGAGAATGCCTGATGACTGGCATCTCAGTGTTTCAGGTAAAGATGTGAGTCTATATTCTGTCTCAAATTTTAAGGGTAAAGACTTTGCAATATCTTATCAGAGAGTTTTGCAGAATACTTTCCTCATATTCAATTTGAAGTCTAAAGTGCTTGTGCAATAGAGTAATAATGATTAACCATACAGTGTGTGAACTGCAGAACAAAGGTTTAGGCTAAGAAAAAGACAAAGAGATGACTGCAGAGAATTACAATAATTAATAATTTGAAAATGGTACTAAAGAGCAAAGCAGCTTCTGAGCAAGTAAAAAATTCTCACAGAAATGTAAGATTAACAACTCTTAGCCAGGTTGACCTACATGGTGTTCAGCTGTTTCAGTCCTTGGTACTCTGAAATGTAGGATTTTAATAGGTCTATTAATCAAAGTGATGGAAGAGCAAAATCTTCATACTCAGCCAGGAAGGCATCGAGTCAATATCAAAATCATAACATTTTAAGTTTAAGCTGTCTATCTGGATTTTGGAAATGTTTAGACTACAAAACCAAAAGCTAGAAACCAAACATTTGCACTAAGCTGATAACAAGTGATCATTAATTAAGACTGAAGTCAACAATCTGGCACTGAAGAAATTTCTAGCACCCTGAGCCAAAAGTCTACAGTAAGATGTCCAGAGTAAGTTCATAATAATTCATCATCAATTTGAGATAAGCTCATTGGAGGAAACCAAACATGGGTAATACAGAGGACTACAGGCAGTCTGTATGATAGCCATTAACTTCTATTCTGAGATGGAGGCTAATGGGGACTCATGATTCAGTTAATTTAGGACTGGTTTTCATAACTGGATAAACAGGGCTAAGGCTACTTACTATTACTGATGTTGTCAAACATTTATATTGAGATGCCAACTAACTGCCAAACCCAGCCTTTTGAATCCAGTTGTGATAGGCAGTGTCCCAGCACATACCAGTGCCAGCCCTTGCTCTACTTATGTCTTAGTCTAAAACCCAGGGTATTATTATAGAAGATGTACAAACAACTTCAGTAATAAGGTAATAAACACAAGTGGGATGAGCTAAGTTCATAGCCATCCAGTAGCAAAGATCTCAGCAGCCCAGTTATGAGTAGAGCATGCTCTGCTGAGCACTGGGGATTTTCAAGGGATAATCCATGGACTACTGGTGATCTGCAAGGCACAGCAGAAGCTGAACATATCACTGATTCTTCTCTAGGTCTGCTTTTATCCTGTGGAGTGTCTCCAAGTTTCTTTTAACCACCTGTTGTCCTTCAAAGGCTTCTTGGTGAGTATGGTTATGTGTAGGTTAGCAGACATAAGTGGAGAGCTGAAGGAGGATTCTACAGAGATGTATTTTTTCTTGAGCTTTTTCACTTGGAAGACATAGCCCCAGAGAGAAAGTAAAAAGTTGCCCATGTGCTATTTATATAAGCTATGTGGGTCGTATGGTGGGCACCCTCCTGATTGTCTTCTCCAGGACCATGTGATACATCCCTATGGAGCCTCTGGCTGTGCCTGAGCAGATGATTTCAGACTTGTTGTATGAATGATTTGGACTTGAGGATGGTCCAAGACTGCACTCCTGCAATCAGTGGAGATCATCCCAACCCAGCCCTTTGAAAATGCAAGTGGTGGGCACTAGCGGCTGCTGTCAGGGAGGCGAGGTGCGGGGCAGCTGGAGACAACCAGAGACAGGGCAGGAGTGGGGAGGGGGAGATTGCTGGTATATGAAATATCCACTTCCACCTGGAGCTGGGACCTGACATGGTGCTCTTGCAACACACCTCACAAACTGGGCTGCTGTGATGCCTGCAGCCTGGTGTCTCTGTGTGAGGTCTCCACCAGAAATGGGATGTGGGCTCTTCCCACACTCTGCATGGTTTCACCTGGCCATTCTGAATATGGCCTTGATACTATAAACAGCATAATTCAGAGAAATAACTACTTTCCAAAATATGTTAAATCGCATTCCTCACACAACAGTCATTGCACATTCCATATCATAATGGCCCTTCTGCAACATGTGCTCTGCACCAACAGAAACTGCTGCCAGAAAAGGAGAATCTATGACATTTTTTGGCTATGAATACCCCCCTCTCATGTCTCTCAGTGATAAACAGCTCCTGCCATATCCCCAGCCTTCACTGTCGATGGTGCTGTGTGGTTACTTTTTTCTTTGGCTTATTTACCAATTAGCAGGTTCCTTGACATTTGCTGGAAAACTACTTCACTCAGTAAACAGGAAAAATGATAATATCTGAGACTATATTTAAACATTATTAATTTCATATCTGAAATAAGAGTATTTGTTAAGTGTTTGCTGTAAACTTTGGTGTATCATAAATCCAGTTGTTTTTATAGGTCAGATCCCAGAAGAAATCTAAGCAGAGAGACTGAAATGTAGATAAGCAAAAGAAAATTTCCTTGGGCTGTTGTATATAGGAATAATAAGTAATGCTTAGAAGTAAAGTTATTAATTCCCCAAACACACGACTACATTCAGTCTATGTGAATACTTTAAGTCAAATTCAAAAGCTAAATATTTCAAGTCAACATTACTGCTCTCCAAAATAACTAATGCATTCACCAAAACATTTTATGAATCCACTCATAGTTCTTTAAAATTTTAGTCCTTTTTAGGTTTCCTATGTGGCAGAGCATAGCCTGTACTAGTTCCACATTCAGAGAAGTCTTCCTAGTCAATTTTTTCCTTCAATAACAATCAGACTTCACCCTACATGGTGGTGATGCTCCAAACACCAGAGTAAAATGGGCTTGTGTAGACAGTGCTGTTTGTCACTAAAGTACAGTTGATGTCAGCCAGAAGGGTTTGAGCTGACTTTACTCCTTAAAGGACAGTCGTCTGATGACTAGCAACTTAGCATGTAGGAAGAGATAAAAGTTTTTGTTCCTCCTAATAAAGGTTTTATCTCACAAGCAGGAAAATTGCTGTGAAGACCAAGATTATAAAGGACAGAGCGTGCATGGTGCTGTCTGGCTTGAGCAGAAGTCACTCCCAGGCTGACTTGGGAGTCCCTAATAAGACCCTAGCTCCAATGCTTCTGTGAAAGACTTTTGCTCTCCATGCCAGCAGAGCCGTAAGCTGAGGGAACATGAGGCAAGAGGGATATAAATCACACTACTGGCTGCCTGATAGAAGTTCTCCAGTGAAAATCTTCCCTGAGTGATCAACAGCTGCAAACCACCCCAGTCCCTCTTGAGCTGAGGTCTGAGCAGAAGCAGCAGGCTTGTGTCAGCACCACCAAGTTACCACTGAAATGCACAATTATTTCACTTGCACACAAAGATGGAGGTGAAAGCAGTCCAGGCCCCTCAAGGAGCAGATATAATATTTGCAAGTCACTATTTGTTAAACAGCAGAGAGAAAAGAGTTGTTCATAGACATTGTGCCAGGGGACACTGCAAGGCAGTCCACCTTTCAGGCAGCCTACACGTGGGAAAGGCAGCTGTTCACATGTAAGAAGGTGCTGTGGGCGGGCAAACACTGGAGCGTGTCATGTCATGCCTCCTACTAGGGCAAAGGAGATGCACCAATTAACAGAAGAGGTTGTTGAAGGGAGATCTGTGATGGGACACAAATGCAGACCATGCCTGGTGCTATTGAATAGGGTTTGTGATGATGGTAAGACCCAGTTATTAACTTACCAACTTGTTTGAGGATGACAGATTTCATCATACAGGCAAACAGAGCAGCCAAGTTTGGAAGAACTGTGACGAGACCTGAGTGAATAAGATGAATGAGCAACACAAAGGCAAATGAAATGCAGTGCTTGCAAATACAGGGTAATACTGTTTAGAAAGGCACATTCAGACTTTGGTTTAGACACTTTACAGGACTTTCAGTTCACTGTATTATTTCAGAAAAAGGACAGCTCAATGAAGACATCTGCTCAATGTCCAGCTGCTGTCAAAAAAATTACCAACAAAATATTTTGTAAGGAGTATTAGTGTGCCTGCTGCAGGACCTGAGTTAAAGCCAGTCCCCAGTTATTACTGATCCAAAGTTTACAGCTATTACGTATTGGGCTCACTAGATAAGAGCTCTTTCCTGCACATAAATCTCATTTGGCTGAAAGGGTTGTCAGGCATTGAAACGGGCTGCCCAGGGAGGTGGTTGCGTCACCATCCCTGGATCTGTTTAAAACCCAGCTAGATGTGGTGCCTGGGGATACGGCTTAGTGGTGGACTTGCTAGACTAGGGTTAATGGTTGGTCTCGATACTCTTAAAGGTCTATTCCAACCTAAACAATTCTATGATTCTAAACTTCAGGACTGGTCACTTCAGACCAAAATCCCCAAACATTTGCTCTACACACACCCTGATCAGCCATACAAGATGTGCCTAATGGCTTGCTTACTGCACAGAGGAGGTGGAGGTGTTGCTGCTGCAGGGCAACCCTGCTGATAGTCAAAATGGCACCAGGTTGACCCAGTCCCTGACTTGTCCTGGACTGTGGGGAAGCTGAGGTAAAGCTTTTCCTTAAATCCTACTCACTTGCAGTCCGAACAAAGAATATAGGTCTCAATCTTTAATTTCCCTTAATGTTTTGTTCACTGATTGGATTATCATAGCTATAGATCTAATTTATGTCATCAAATGCTATTTTTTCAGACCTGAAGTATTTTACATGATTTGGGAAGAGTTATGAGTCTGTACCAAAGACGAGACAAATAAAATGAATGAACAAAACACACATTATCTTTTATAAACATGCAATGATATAAGTGCAAATCTGAATGAGTGCTCAGTTGGGTGAAATGTAACCTGAGGAAGTGGGTGTGGAGGACCTGAGCTAGAGGAACTAAAGGAATGGTCCCATGTTCAAAAATGCAGAATCTGTCCCTTTCTTTTAAAAGTGGATAGCAGTTATTTAAAGTTCAGAACAAATCCATAAGAGTAATAATATAAGCATTTTTAAAGTTCCTGTTTGCATTATTAAAATATTTCATAAAATGATCTAATTTGTTGCTGACTAAAGTGTCAGGGAACTGTTTACCTTACCAAGTTTAGTACTACAAAGGAATTACTCTTTTAGATTCAGAGGACCCATTGTTGATGAGTTATCTCTGCAGAACTTTGATGTGTTATAAACAATCTACTAGAGCTAGATATTAATACATCCTACAGAACTAGTCCTTTCATAGTTCCGTAAAGGATAAGTCACTTCCGTAAAGGACTTAAGTCACTTTATAAATCTGTTGATATGGAGATTTATTTACATATTAATTGTCCATTATTCTCATGTTTTAGTTTCATAGTAATAATAAAGAAATGAAACTGCATACTTTTCAACTTAGGCTCATGTCTGTTAGGCACTCTGTTAATTAAAGATAAAATTAATATTCAGAACCATGCATTTGGAAAAGAAAAAAATGCATTGGTATGTAATAACTTTTTCTTTTTGAACATTCAAATATTCTTTTTCTCAATGTGATTGAAAAAAAATAGCATCTATCTTCATTCCCTGGTAAGTCCATTTTCTTTCTACACTCACATATCATGTTCTCTCACATCCTTTCACTTTTTTTTTTTTTTTTGGTCATTAAATCTGTTTCAAGGAAAAAGAAATGCACAATCTGCTACAGAGCAAAGCAGGTCTGACGGATGCTATCTCTTTCCCCTGACCTTTCTGTAGCTCTATTCATTAACATGAGTATACCACTAAATCCTCTGTTTTGGGGGATTAGGGAATTGCATGGCAATAGCATATTGAGTTTTTCCACCTCTAGCTGGTAAACTTGGTACTGATTAAAAATGGTTACAGTTATGAAGATTGTTAGAAAATATCATTATTTACTAGCAATAACTTCTTTCTCTGCAAATTACAGAGAAGGATCTAAGTGCCAAATTATAGCTGATTAACATTCTTCAGGCAAAACAGTGGACAAAATGTGGCCATTTTTCAATCTTTTTTGGGGGGGTTCTCAAAACATTTCCCCATGTTCAGTGCCTTGAAAATAGCTGTTAGAAATACAACAAAACAGTCATTTTTACACTGTATTTTTGTCTTTGCCTTTAGGATTTTATTGGCTATTGCTGTTAAGAAGAGTTGGCGGTGTAATTGCATACTGGGTTTTTTTTTCAGAATTGACAAATGTTGCTTGGAGAATTTGTTTCAGAATTCAACAGCAGAGGAATTTCTGGTATAAAAGCAAATTAAACACCTCTTCAGAAGACCTTGCTTGGTAGCCATAAGACTGGCTATTTTTAGCCACAGCTGGAGTAATGGAAAGTTAATTGCACATCTCCTAAGATCACCGAGTCCTATCTCTTCTAGACACCTGTCCTTGCACTTTTACTCCTAACAGCTCTATGTGCATCTAGATGCTGAGACAGAGAGCAGAGAGCACTGCTATGGTTAGGTAGAAGAGATACATTCGGTGCACATAAATTAGTGTTTGTAAGCAAATTTCTTCATCTTTCATGACATGGTCTCTATAGAGCTCAAGTGTAAGATAAAAGTGATCTCCCAAAGGATAGATGGAGAGTGGCTGGGATAGATGGAGAGTGGCTGCAATAATATGCTCCCTGAACAAGGAAGGCTGCATAGCTGGCTTGAAAATGTCTTCTGCTCTTAATGCCTTAGGAGAATAATGTTTCCTGAAGTCTAAACCTAACTCCTCCGCCTAGCAGTGCTACAGATTTCAGATAAGGGAACATGAATGTGATATGTGTATATATGTATCAAGATACCAGTAACCCAACATCCTACTTCTTGAGTGAGCCCTGAGGCATTTATAGTGTGACTAATCTCACTTACTTTGACACTCATTAGGCTGAGATAGCCTGACTTCTCCATTTTGCTCTAAAAGCCGTAATCTTTTTTTTCAAGGGTTTAGTTGTGGGCAAGAATAAAAGGTGCTGCTTTCAGTAGCTGGCCCACATAATCTTTCCCTTCAAGTACTCCTGAGTGTCTTCAGAAAATTCAGTGATATTCCTGACTGAGGTGAAGAACATGGCAATGTTGGTCAAATCCCAGAAATATTTATTCAGAAATAAATTATAAAATGCTGACTGTCAGAGCATGCAGCTCCCAACCCAAAGCAGTCTAGAATGATCCCTCCCTCCCAGTCATGAAAAAGAACCAAGGCAAAAGAACGAAGAAAAGCAGCACATTTCCCTGATTAAACCAACCAAAACACACTTTGTGGGTTTTACAGGTCTGCCTTAATTTGCTGATGTAGGCAATGGATGGGGCTCTGCAGCTGGAGGAGGAGTGGAGATGTGGCCAGAGCCTCCCAGGGGTGTGGGTCTGAGGTTGAAGCACATCCCAGCATTTCCACCAGCTGTTCCAGGCTGGGAGATGCGTGTGGCCTGGCAGGTGACAAGGATGTGTGTGGCTTGGCTGGTGGTTCTCCCAGCAAGGTGGTTGCAGGAAGGGCTTTCTCAACAACCAGCCAAGAATAAGGTTATAGTTTTAGAGAGTAGGTTTTATTCAACACAGTCCTTATGTGCTTAATAGACCAACTCATGTAGCTAAAGGGTTTGCAATTTAGATGATTTTTTTTTTTAATTATTTTTAAAGGGAAATCTGGTTGCACCGGGATAACTTTAAAAGCTGGTAACTCAATTTAGCCTTTATGTTCTTTGAAATTCAAGACAATATTTAATGAAGTGCCAGGATGAAATGACCATTCCTGATGATTACATCCAGCAAGATAGGAGCTGAGCCTATCTATCATTACCCTAGTCTAGACAGAAGTGTGACATTATTTAGGAGTGTTTGGAAGATCCAGTCTTTGCTCAGCCAAGCCAAAGTCCCAGGGCTTTACTAACATAGCTAGTGCCTGCCTGAAATGGTGATACGATTGTCTCTCACACTCAAGCTTCATGGGCCATTGAATGCTTTATATTCTAAAGGAACGCCAAAAATATCTTAGTGAAAACAGAAAATAACCAAAACAAAACCAGCAACAACAACCAACCAACCAAATCAAACCAAACCAAACTCAACCAAAAAACAACCAGAACAAACACACATAACAACTAAACCAGAGACAAATCCCTAACCCCAGAAAACTGAGTGTAGTAAAATTATTTGTAGGAAGTATGAATCTGTTTAAGGAGATTTTAACATCTGCTTTTACACTCCATCCATTTGGCAAAAGTGAGATAATTCCTGTGTGCATGAATGTAATGATTTCAGAGGTATTTTAAGAAAAGTTGTTTGATCTTGCACTGAAGCAGGTGAGGAGTGCTATAATGTGCTCTCCCCATAGGTTTGCTTTGGGGAAAGTGAGAAAAGCCTGAGAAATAATAATACCTTAAACTACAATGAAATTATCTCCTCTGCCTTTTATATGACTAACCTCCCCTTCATCAATTTTAATACTAAGCTTTATAAACAGCAAAAAGAGCAATAGCTATATGAGCCTTTAAAAAGTGTTTTTCTTTCAGAATTAATGATGACACATGACCTGGAAGCTGGAAGGCTTCAGCTAAGAATAACTAATAAGCAAGCTCATGGGTACTTTTCAGGAACATTACCCCCCAAAAAAAACAGTCTAAAAGTGAGGTACACATCTGATGTCCTCAAACTGCAGATGAAGGATGCTCACCAACAGTCTGCATGTCATTTTTTCCCATATTCTTAACTATTTGTGGCTTCAGTTTAAAGTAAATTACATAAAAAGATGCAAATGAATCTGCTAGCAAATTCTTTCAGGATGTGATTGCGCAAATGGAACCTTTACAAAAGGTGAACAGAGCAAAGTTTATTTTGTCCCTCTGGTATGAACAACCCGTTTCACCTCCACTAGAGTCACATCACATTCTATAAACTGCATCAGTATTTCAGAGAAATCAAAAAATAAGTCCAGAGCAGTCAGTTAAAGTCCTTAGCTGTTAATAGGAAAACTGTTCATGTATCTTCAAACTTTCATGGTTGACTTGCAAGACCAGTACTGAAATCTGCCTCTGATTTTTGTTTGGCACAAATGGGATAAATTCACTTGAGTGTGTGGAATACCATTTATCCCCACAAAAATAAACCAACCACATACACACTTTCAAGCATATTCTTAAGCTTTTACAGCATTTTTCTTGCAGGATGGGGCAATTTGGGATTCAAATAAAGAGAAGGGCAATTGTGCCTCTGTACAGCTGCCATCAGCTTACACAAGAGGGGAGCAGAGAGTAGCCTCTGCCTAAAAATGGACACAAAGACGAGCTTTATTAACGATCCAAGCACTAGAGATGCAACACAGGAGAAATAACCCAAGGTCTAAGTCTTGTTGATGAATGTAGAGTGGGAGCCCTGCCCCTCTCATTTCCTCCCCAAAGAATATCTGCAATTCTTGCAGTAGCTTAATACTGAAAATAAATATATCAGAAAGATTTTTCCAAAAGATTTTTCTTTTATTTTGGAAGCTGGTGAATTAATTAGCAAAATCACCATTCTTGTGAAGTGTGACACATTTACTTAGCAAATCCTACCAAATATGGCTTTCCTGTAAATCTGCTGTCTCTGTTCTTTGCACCTGAGGACAGCTAAACATACCATGTAGACCTGACTGAGCTCCTGCTCCAAGCCTCATTCTGGTCAACAAAGAGATTTCTTTTGACCTTCCTGGAAGTTGGATTACTCCTTTAAAAGCCATATATTTTAAAACATTCCATGGAGGCTATGTTTGCTCTAAAACCACAGTGAAGTAAATGCAAAACTATATTAATATTTAACATTGGCCTATAAAAACTAGAAGCTCAGAGTCAGGGCAGCTGGTACAAGTTTAATTCACATCATAATTTCAAAATGAAAAAGCAGAGGAGGACAGAATACCACATCTTCACATTCTAAATCTATTTTCTTTCATATCCAATTTTGTTATTTCTATAAGTACACCTGTTAAATAGCCATGAAAAATATTTTTATTTGCTTTTCCTGTCTGGTAACACTGGTCGTACTTAAAGAAATCAAAACAGAAAAAAAAAAAAGGTCAGAGGGGAAAAAAAAAAAAAAGAATAGATTAGTTAAAAGAAAAACAAACACAAATACTGTGCTTGTGGACTATATTTGGGGTTGGCCAGAAGTCTAAGGTCTTGATAGATGGTTCTCGGTGCATAGTTTTATTGCTGGTACACAGAACACTTTGTTCCTTTTGTTTTCCTAAACCTGCCAACATTGGAAATTAGTGACACGGACATTCAAAATGTTTGACAAGTGGTCAGCCTTCGATATACATATTCATATCCTAGCATGATGGGTATAGCAGGAAGTTTCAGATGCAGTAAAAATGAATTCTGTCATACAGCCCAACTCTAATACAATGCTAGTTTCGTAAGCACTTTTGCTGTTAAAGCAGGAGTGCCTCTTAGATAGCACACAGGGGAGACATCATTTAAAGAAATGTTTCTTTGCTTAAACCTGAAGTCCAAATCTGCTCAGTTCATTTATTTTTTTTTTTTTTCCCTCCAGAATAAATGAACAAGCAGTTCCCTTTGTGGTTTTCCTGATGCTTGGTGACTTGCTATTATTCTTCCAGCAGAAAAAGGATCAGACGCTCATAAGAACAGATGTCTCCCTCCTCCTCAGCCCCACACTCGCCTTCTCCCTTTGGAAATAAAGGTGATGGGCCTGGTGTTTGACTAAAAGAGGCTATAAATCTTCTGGGAATATTCTGCTACATCTTTGCACATAAAATGTATTGAGGAAAGGAAACAAGTTAAAACCCATTCTTAGTAATATATCATATGTTATGCTTGATTTTTTTTTAACTCTCAGGAGCACAGGGCTGCTTTAATAAACTGCCGGTGCAATAAACCCTGCTGATTCGGGACGTCAGGCAAGTGGGACGGCAAGGGGCATATTTAGGTGTACTGGGATGGAGGATGCCCGCATTTCAGCTCAGCCGATTTTGTACGGAGGCTAGGCACCCGAGCCCCCGACAGGTAGAAGCCCCAGGAAAGCAAACTCTGATCTGGTCGCAGCCCCTGCTCCGTCCAGGCTCGGCCCCGTCCCACTCACAGGAACGTAGTGGGACCGACC
>JANHFX010012967.1:0-26397 GCA_027560015.1 Chloroceryle amazona | reverse complement strand
CACTTCCCCCCCATCAGATGGCTTTGTCTTTTAGAAGAAGAACCAGAAAGAAAATCCTAGTCCATCCCAATCTATTCTTTATAATAATAAAAATAAAAATAACAAAAATAAACAATAATCTAATATGGAATCCCTGAAATTAATTAGTTTAAATTATTAAAATTTTATTTTTGTCAGTGTGGTGTTTTAGCAAGCAATACATAATAATCACAGATGGAAAGTTCTTTATGACTCATGGAGCAGCAGCTCAGAGCAGGACTGGTGGCATTGAAATGACTTGAAATGAGGGTCTTGGGCCATGTGGAGAAAGAGAGAGAGAGTGGATAAAGAGAAAGGGAGTCTCAGAGAAAGGTCATCAGGGACATTACAGCCTGTCAGTGTACTCAGGGCCCTAACACTGCTTTAGTGACTGTTCTCTTTCATCAAAATTATAATATAATGAATAAATTAATTTAGCAAGCGTTGTTTAGCAATGTTTTGTGATGTTTGATTGTACAATGTTCCTTTCTCAGACATTTCTAGTGCAAATGGGAAGTTCAATGTGCATAGTCATAATGACAAATAAGAGCTGATTGTCATCTTCCTTCCATTCTGTAAGTTCCTGTCACACTCGTTCCTTGTGTGTTTTAGTAGTTTGACAGTAGAAGATTTTCTTCAGAAAGGAATGAGCTCAGAATCACCTAGAAATCAAACGTTGAGCATATGCTTGTCCTACCATAAGTTCTGAGACTCTTAAGTTTGAGAACAGAACTAACAAGTATATACCCACTGCACCATAACTAATTCCAAAACTTCAATATCTCAGGGATATTCTCTGTGTGTCAGAATATTTCATTATGACAAAATGAGGGCAAAGACAAACATAAATAGGTTAATCTCAGAAACTGTAAGCAAATCTAATAGTTTTGCCTTGCTCTTTTTTTAACAAAGTTTCTGAGATTTGCCCATATGTATGTCTAACTTTGACAAACAATAAATAGGGGGGGGTCCCAAGTGGGTACAATCCGTTATGTAAAAGTGACAGCAAAATCTTTCTTCCAGGATGAGAAAAACAAGCTACGTCCTGGCATTTAGTGCAAAGTACCAGAGATTTCTGCTTCTTTCTTCATCAGCATCTGCAGAAATTTGCAACTGATAAAACTTTGCAAGACAGTCAGATTCCTGACACATTGAATGAGATGTTCTCATCAGCCCACACTGCAATGTATTTTTGGCTAAAAATAATGGTCATTTTCTTTCTTTGTTCTCATTTAGGGGGTATAAAAAACACTAACATATTGTAATTGAAATCTGAAGTCTTGCCCGGTCCTCATGCATCAGCACATTTATTTTCATAGATATACATAAAACTATGAGGTCTATTTCCTATAGAAAGAAACAGATGATTCTCAAAACCTGAAAAGTTGCTAAAAAAATTTCAAGGATTACAGGAATTTTTTTCTGACAAGAAAATTCATGCATCCACAGAAGCTATCAAGTTGATGAGGAATTTTCATTCCTCTGCTCAGCTACAACTGAATTTTTCTTAACATAACACCTCAGCTACTGGAGAGTGAACCCATTCTCTCAGTAATCATTTCTCAGAAAACATGATTTATATCAATACAGGAATTTCTAAACTTGATTAGCTCTATTACATTATGAGCAACTGTGGTACCTGGTACAACACCTGTTGTAAGAGAAGTTTCTAGTTCCTTGGCCACAGCCACAAGGTGTGCATATAGCTAAATTTTAGTGCCCACATTCTCTTTTCTCACCACCAAAAACATTAATCAGGGTATTTTTTAAGGCTTATACTTGGTCACCCAGACATCTGGCATCATGGCGTGAGCTATTACATAATAGCAACAAATTGCTGTATACTCAGATGTGCTGTCTGTTTTTGAAGCAAATGTGCAAATCAGTTTGAATCTTCAGGGCAAGTAAGACTAATGGTTCCTAGAAACCTCAGAGTTTTGTTGTTTGTTTGTTTGGGGGGGAGGTTGTTTTTTGTTGTAGATTTTGGTTTGGTTTGGGTTTGTGTGTGTGTGTGTGTGCATTTGTTGGTTTGGGTTTTTTTTTTCTGTCTGTGTTTTCTTTTGTTTTGTGGGGTTTTTTTTGTTTGTTTCTTCTTTGTTTGTTGCTTTTTTGTTTGTTTGTTTGTTTTCCAGAAGGTACTATCAGTTTGACTTTCATATGGACAGATTTTTAATGTGCAGTGAGGGTAATGTGTGTTTTGATTGTGTGTCCCTCCACTTCTGTGTAGAAAATCTGTAAACAAACACAGTAGTAGTTCTCACACCTGCATCAGCTGATTTCAGAAACTGAGGTATTGACCCCATATACGTGATCGATCCCTTATTCTGGTGCCACACATCCTTCTTTTCCAAGTAGGGACAGCACTCCCATACCTCCAAACCTCCTGCCAAGCAGGTACAAACCAGAACCATCACCTCTTTTTTGCAGCAGTCTAAGGCTCACTTCAACAGAGAAAGTGTTTGCTCCTATTTCATCCTATTGATACAGTCAAACAAGTATGCAGGTTCTCAATATGTTTGGGTTCACAATCGTGATGCGACTAGGATAGAGACTCCTTCTTAGCACAGCAATTACTTCATGGCCAAGTAACTTGATGGTGAAAACATATTTACCAGAAAGCTATTATGTCAAAACTTTCTCTGAAATCATTTTATGCTTCACTGACTATGGTTCAGTCTAGACATAATCAAACCAACTTTAAATGAATTCTCTCAGGCATAGGTAGCAGTCTAATTTCTTGAGCAGAGCATATTACACAACCCACTAGAGAAATACAAGTGCATCTGCTGAAATACATGCTACCACCACTGGACTAAACCTACTAACTGAATGAAACAGTTAAATACCATTCATTCAGCTGGAAACGAAGAAGAGATGATACCCTTGTCAGCGTTCCACATCAGAAAAATAAAATTAATTGCTCCTGTGCTATCATTCCAAATGTGAATATTAATTAGGTCTCTAAACTGCATAAGAATTAGTGTAGTTTAATCTCCTATTGAGGAAGCTTGGAAATTACCTGATGAGACATACAGCTTGTTTGAAAAAAATCAGAACTGGTGGTTCAGTATCCTCCTGACTAAACAGCACAATGTAGTAAAGATCGTATAGCTGAGGTTCCAAATCTTTTCTCGTTGAAAATACGTTTTGTCTCTTGCAAGTGTAACACTGCAGTCTACTGCTCTTGCCGCTAAACAGTCATCTATTCTTGTTTAGTGGTGAATGGGGAGAAGAATTCTCATGCATCTACTTTCCCAGAAATGTTAAAGATTCAAGATAAAGGAACTCTTTTATCTATCTCTTGATTAGTAAGGGAAAATATAGCTTCAGCTGCATAACTTGAATTGCAAAAGTGGCAACATGGTGATGATGATGATGTATTCCCTCAGTATTAACCAGGTTGTGAAAAAGCAGTTAAAATGTAGGAAAAAAGCTTCAATATTGTAAAGTGGTCGTACTCAAAATTTTTTATCTAATATCTTATGCATTCCTGGTTTGTTATCAGACAGTGAGGAGGTCTTTTTGTTGAAGTTGCAGAAATGAGTAATATTTGTTCTTCTTTGAAGGAAGACAACAATAGGAATGAGCTTAGCCTTTTAAATGAATCTGATAGTTATAATGCTGTTCAGTGGTGAAGCTTTTCACCACGCCTAGAATTTCCTTGTGCATAAACTGGAAACTAGCTTGCTGAAATCTCTCGATAGTTCCCTGCTTAAGATTACCCAGAACCCAACGGACATTTTTAGAAGAGACAGAAATTGCTGATCTTTCACTGATCAGCCAACAATATCTATGTAAAGCATTGATTTTCCTACTGATGTATTTTTCCACTATTTTCAAGACTGAAGCTATTTTGTTTTACTTAAACTATTATACTCCCTCTCTCTAACCCCAACAATCAATCAGCCAGTCAAATCAAATGGTCCAGTTTATTCTCACCTTGGACCTAAAATACTGTTGCCTGTGGTCACATTAGCTTAAGCAACACACAAGTAGCTTTTAGCACCATCTAGCTAACTCCAGATGTAACATTCTTCAAAGTTTTGCGGCTCCTTTTGGAAATTTTTTGAGTCCGTTTCTTCAAACGTCACACATTGTTCATTTTTTAGCCCTCCATACAAAATTAGTCTCATACATATAGGCAGAAAACTTTCTCTGATGTATCTGTAGTCTCATTTAACATATGATAAAGTGTACTTTTGTAGCAAGTAGAAGGCTGTCTGGAAGGGCAAGCATTAGTAAGAGAATCACACAGGTTTTGTACTGTGGGATGGGTACTCTGTAGTGAGTGGTGCAATGCAACCCTGGCAGCACTGGCTGTGCCCACTGTCAATACTCTGAAAAGTTGTTACCAATGAGACGGTCACATTAACATGATGTGCATTTGCAGTTTCATTCTAATAGTCATAGAATATGACAAATTTTTCAAAGAAAAGCATAGGAACTTAGATGGGGAAACAAAGCTGGATATATTTTATGATTGATTTTGCATTTTGTTCTTTCTACCTATGATATGTAAAAGAAATTATATTAAAATTGTTTGCTATGTCCCGTAACAAAAGAGCACAAGAGCAATTAAGTCCTTCTCTTTTTAAGCAGTGAGTAGACCAATAAGCATGGTATTGGTTCAAGGTTAACTACACTTCTCCTTCTCCTTTTTTTTTTTTTGTCTTTCCTCAACTCACTATACAAATGCTGTATTTACAGTGCCTTGAATTTCCTACGAGATTCTAGTTTGACCCTGTATATCAGAGACCTGAAACAGTTTTCTGTTCACAATGTAATAAACCCCTGTATGTGCTGGAACTGCCTCTTTCAGTCTCCTAATCATGTTTTCATTTTGTGTACCTCTGCCATTAAGCAATATGAAACTTGACCAATTGAATAGTAGCTTAAAAAGCTAGAGAAATGCATCAAAATGAATGCTACTAGCTAGTGGTAACAGATCTATTATTTACTACTGAGCTGATGTAGGATTTGTAGTGTTCCAGTAATCCAGTTAGGACTGCATTAGTAAAGGAATGCTGTGAACTTAATCTGCTTAATCTGTTGGGTTTTGTGTTAGTTGTGGGGTTTTTTGTTGGTTTGGTTTTTGTTTGTTTGTTGTTGTGTTTGTTTTGTTTTGTTTTTTATTCTTATTGTGGTTTTTTTTCTGTCACATTAAATGGGTAAAATACATTAAATATTAGATATAACCAGATATTTCTCTTCTGTTCACCATAATACAGTAGTATTATGTGAATATACATGTACATACACAGCATAGTACAATTCTGAAAAAGGGCAAAGCTTAAAATGTAAGGCAGTTTCAAAATCTAACAGATTTTTCCCAACAGAATTACTTATATACTCACAAGGATAGGAATTTTTCAGTTACATTAAGTATGTTTCATTGTATTTATCTGTGCCTAAAACATTTCAACTGACTGCTCTTAGAAAAAGTAGAAAATAAAAATTGTTATTTTATAAGTGGTCACTAGTTTGAATATTGTGGTTGCAAATTTTGATGAGGATTTGAACTTTAGATAGCATGTATAAACAGTAGGGATTAATGCAACTAATGTGTGTGCTTCTATTATTGTGATAAATACTGTTTTTTTATAGTGTTTAGTAACTCTAAAAGGTAGTTCGATGAGTTTGGTTTTGGTTTTGTTTTTTTATATATATATATATATTTCTTTCTCTATTTCAGTTAGGTTCTGAAAACCACACAAATTACTGACTACAATACCTTAAACTCTGAATTAAGTCTAACAATCATTTCCAGATGTCAGTAATTCAGCCCCATTGGGTAATGTTAGAATATTGACTTCCCCTAGAACTCAACAAGTAGGGTTCATCTGCAGGATATTGAGAGCTACTACAGACAGTGTGATGCACTTGTTATATTATAGTTGCTTTAGATTGGCCATCTTAATATGGAGAAAAAACAATCTGCTGTTTCAGTTTTTTGATCCATGCCCACTTTTCCCATTACAGGGATTATTTGATCCCACTGGGAGCAATGCATTTTATAATTCAATTCATTAAGATGCATTAACTAATTTTCTCCATTCTCTTGCAGTTAATTAAACTAAATTGAGTCAATTATACTTTTCTATCTCTGTCTTTTCTTTTGGCTAATCTAAATTGGAGAAAGTAAACCTTAGCTGGAAAATAAAAAAGAGAAAGCACTCCCTACAACAAAAAAATGAAGCTCTAATATCACAATGAGAATATAGTCTAAAGTCAAAGTGATATAAAAGACTTTTAGCCTCATTTACCTATCATAAAGATTGATTAACTGGTGTTTGTTGTGTTTGGGTTTTTTTTGTTTAGTTGGTTTGTTGGTATTTTTGTTGGGGTTTTTTTAGGTTTAGGTTATTTGGTTGGTTGGTTGGTTTTTGTTTTGGTATGCTTGTTTTTTTGTTTTGTTTAGTTTTGTTTTTGATTGGTTGCGGGTTTTTTTTTGTTCAGAACATGGTTCTGAACATGGAATTTCAACATAAGGCAGACATGGTAAAGAGTTGTCATGACATAGCACTCATTTTAGCAACTAAAATTTATTACTGATGTCACCTGTTAATCAGATTCCATTGAAATGGGAAACAAACAAGCAAACAAACGAGTTTTCACAGAAACATGGAATAGTTTGGTTCAAAAGGGACCTTAAACATCTTCCAGGTCCATTCCCCCCACCATGGTGTCATAGTTTAACCCTATCTGTCAACTAAGTCTCAAACAGCTGCTCTCCCACTCCTCCCTCCTCGCAGTGGGATGGGGAAGAGAATTGGAAAGAAAAACTCATGGGTTGATATAAGAACAGTTTAATAACTAAAATGAAATAAAATATAAGAATATCAAAAATAATAGTAAAATATAATAGTAATGGTAAAGGAGTATAACAAAAAGAGGGAGAAATAAAACCCAAGAAGAGGCAAGTGATGCACAATGCAATTGCTCACTGCTCTTTGACTGATGCTTAAGATGCAGTTCTCTCCTCCTGGCCAACTGCTGCCAGTTTAGATAGTAAGCATGATGTTCTGTGGTATGGAATACCCCTTTGGGCAGTCCCAGTCAGCTGTCCTAACTGTGCTGCTTACTTTCAGAACATGTTACTGTGCTGCTTACATGTCAGAACTCAAAAATCTTTAATTTAGGATAAGCACTACTTAGTAACAACTAAAACATCAGTGTGTTATCAACATTATTCTCACACTAAATCCAAAACACAGCACTGCACCAGCTGCTAGAAAGAAAGTTAATTCTATCCCAGCTGAAACCTACCTCCCCAGGGACACATCCCACTAGATCAGATTACTCAAAACCTCATCCAACCTGGCTGAACACTTCCAGGGATGGGGCATCCACAGCCACTCTGGGAAACCTGTTCCAGTGCCTCATCACCCTCATAATAGAAAACTCTTTCCTTACATCTAACCTAATTCTTTCAATTTAAAGCCATTACCTCTTGTCCTATCATTACATACCATGTAAAAAGTCCCTCCCCATCTTTTCTGTAAGCCCTCTTCATGTACCGGAAGGCTGCTATAAGGTGGAGCCTTCTCTTCTCCAGGCTGAACCCCAACTCTCTCATCCTGTCTTCATGGGAGAGGTGCTGCAGCCTTCTGACCATCTTTGTGGCTCTCCTCTGGGTCTACTTGAGCAGGTCCATGTTTTTCTTGTCCTGGAGGCCCCAGAGCTGAATGCAGGTAGGGTCTCACAAGAAAGGAGTAGATGGGGAGAATCCCCTCCCTGGACCTGATGGCCATGCTTCCTTTGATGCAGCCCAGGATACGGCTGGATTTCTGGGCTGTGAGCACACATTGCTGAGTAATTTTATGCTTCTCATCAACCAACACCCCGAAGTCCTCCTCCTCAGGGCTGCTCTCAATCCATTTACCTACACACTTCTTAAAGAATAGTAAATATAAAGTTAATATTTTATTAGCTATGGTAAAATAATAAAATTAACCCTGTAATTAATGTTGCTCCACCCCCTTTTTATTTTTTCTTTATTCTTTTTCTGTTAGAGTTGTTTTCCCAATAATACACTGATGTCATAAAACATAAATTTGGGAGGGTGTTTATGGCAATAAAATGGAACATTTCCAGAAGTAGAGCAGCTCCAATTAAAATCATAATAATGTTTCTGACTTGTGGAAACCACAGAAGATAACAATAGAAAGTAAAAAAACCTCCGGCTTACTTTTAATTCTCCTTTCTTTTAGCTGTGGTCGTGCACACAAACATTAAAAATGAGAATTAGTGGTTAGTTCAGAAATGGTATTGAATTACTCTAAATGGTGACCACACATGACCTGTGAATTGTCTCTGCATTTATTCTCCCTTGGTACAAATATGCAGGAAGAGAAGACCAGAGATCTACAGGTACAAAGATAAGAAACACTTTCTGTGAATCATTTAACTAAAATTACAGCCCAGAGGAATTTGTAGTATCTAGCATTTAATCTGATCATGACAATTTGGGGATTTCACAAAGATTAAAAGTTTTCTGTCTTACTATTATTCTACCACCTCTTTATTCCCTACAAAATGGAAACCCAGTCCTCTCTGTTTTGAAGTTCTACCTTCTAGATGAGACAGTCTCCCAATGAAGTATTTCTCAACCTTTTCACCCTCTGTGCTTAGAATCAAATATGTTAATGTACTTATAAAAAAAGGCTACTATCAGAGATGATGTGGGGAAAGGGATCCAGGACAATGATTTAGATAGGTCTCTCTTATTTTTCACACTTTTATATTGCATTTGCTTTCATTTTTTCTTCTATCCGAGAACTCCTTTCTTTATGTGGCTCACACTTGACTTCAGTTTTTCCATAGGTGGCCTGTCACAAGAACTATTATTCTGTCATATATATATATGTCTCAACCTCCAAGGATCTATAGCTCCCTCTCATTGTTCACTGACCATGTCTTCTTCTTAATAGATTTCTGGACTTAGGTTTCTAAAATTATTTTTACTTAAGAACAACAACAACAGTTTTGGGAACTTTTCAATTAATTCCACATTTTCACAGTCCCTCTAATTTACCTAACCTGTTCTCACGAAACCTGAGATGTGAGTAACTTACTGACAAAATTAATTCAAAATTATGCAGTTGTTCTGATAAAAGGTAAAGAATTATAATTTTATTTTTTACATATTTTGTTTTGGTTCTTATTCTTATCCTGTTTCTTTTCATGAAAACTTCAAATTGTGTATCAATATCCAGAACACGCCAGATAGCTGAGAAGCATGGACTTCAATTCATAGAGCAATGATCATATATCACTCTTTTATGAGACAAGTATTACTAATCAAAGATTTCTATTGGTTAATTTAAGGAACTGATGTTTTTCTGCTACTGTATGTAGTTAGAAAAGGTCTATGTAAAAATATTTTCAAGTTTCTTTTTTTACTTTTAAGGACATTGCGCATGAGTTAGAATATATCTCCAAGGGGGAATAAGGAAGGTCTTTTTGGTGTATTCCTATATCTTTCCCCTTCAAACACTATTACTCTTCTGTATATTAGTTACCCTGCCCTAAAATACTTCAGTGTTTATCCTGCTTTTGCTAAAGCCAGAAATAACATTGACCAGTTTCCTTATTGATTGTAACACATATCTCCCTGGGCTGGAGAGAGCACACTAAAATCAAAGGATGATGAGACCAACTTCTGTTTATCAAAGTACACAGTATCTTTCAGTAGCAGGGTTACTAGCTGGTCTGTCAAGATAAGGTTATGCACTAGAAAAAGATAGCCACTCTGATCTCAAAGGATTGGTTTGAAGAGGAAATGTAGCATTTCTCATTCAGTGATACTGTGTGTGCATTGGTATCTCAAGACGGGAACAGTGTGTGGAAAAGTAATAGCTCTGAGCTAGTTTTGCTTCTGCATATAGGCCTCTTTCTAACTGTAATTTTAATTTTACTTTACAACAGAGGACTGGAATAACCTCACATTCAGACAGTAAGTCTCTCTGTAGGTGCACTCTGTGCAAAAGTATTCCAAAAGATATGCTCCTTTTATAAAATACATCTCTTAAACAGCACCCATGCTTACCAACAATGTTGTTTTTAAAAGCAAGCTGCAAAAAATTTATAGTCCCACAAGGTATCTGATTCTTTCCAGACTTTAATACTTTTTTCCTCCTCCTTCAACAAGGACAGATGCAATAGGTCATATGGTCTCTAAAGAAGACAAAGGTGCTTGCAAACCTCAGGTGTCTTATTTTCTATAAGATAATTCTCCTTTCTTCTCAGAGAAAAGAAATATGACTAAAGAGATGGAAAAAACCTGAAAATGAGTCTTTGTCCTAGCCATCACTAAAATATTATTTCATAGACATGATGGTATTTGAGGCAAACAAGAATAGGAAAGTATACAGATGAATGAACAGCAGTAATTATTTGATGACACTGTTATTCTGATAATATCAACTACCAAAAATGTCAGCAATAACAGTTTTAGCAATAAAGTGGATATACAATTCTCATTAACAACTAATAATCTCAAATACTGTTCAAAGAAAAAGTAAACCTCTTAGCTTATGTGCTCTATCTTCTGAGTATTTTAACTCTTGTTTTATATATATTTCTGAACATAAACTAAACAAAAAGCTTTCCTTGGGTAATACTTGAGGTAGAAGGTAGCACCTCACAAGAGTGTATCTTTGGGATATTACTGCTCCGTAGAAACCATTCTCGGAGTTTTCATTCTGTGGTCAAGTTCTTGAGGTTCATTCTTCTTTCCAGAATATGTAATTTCCCATACCTCACATAACTAAAGGTATCTATATATGGCTAACCTAAGAGAAGAAAATGAGGTGGCTAGCATATTTGTTTTCTTAACTTTCATGAACTAGGTCCTTTTATAGCTAGGTCAACTGAGAGATCACTTGCAGAGTGAGGGCACATGTATGAATTTACTGACGGAAAGCAATGTGATTTTTCTTTTCCTCTCTTTTTTTTTCTTTTTCCTTTTTCTTTTTTTTCTCATTTTCATTTCATTTTTTTTCTCATTTCTGTATATCTGCAAAAGACAGAAGACTTTCAGGTCATTAGCCCAAAGTAACACAATTACTGAAACATGCATTATTTTTTTAAACACATTATTTATTTAAACACTATGTACCTGGAAAGAAAATTAGCAATGAAACCAGACAATGGACTATTTTATCTATCATTCTTCATATCACAGCTGAAAGGTCCTTGGAGAGGAATGCACAGCCTTTTTGATAATTATGATGTTTTTATATTTCTTTATGCTGAAACACATGCTCAGCTGTTTATTAATATCCATCTCAAAACTGTGAAAATAGACTTCTGCAATAGGAAGGAACCTTGTATAGGAAAGAAATTTCATATAGTGCTGTGCTCTGTTTTCTGGTTTTGTTGCTAAAGGAAGACTAGAAGGATCTTTCTGAGTTTTGTTAATTTCTTAAAATCTGTGCTGTACAGAAGCCAATGACCGTATCCACATCTAGAACCAGTTAACTCATGGGAAGCCCCATTTTAGACTACTTCTTTCAAACACTAGATTCATAAGCACTATCATAATGGTGGATAACAAGAAGACTAAAAAAATACCACTACAATGAATGTTTTCCATCTACATTAATTTAGCAAGTTAATGGCTTTGAAATAGCCCAAAGTCAGAAACAAAGAGCACTCAAAGACATTGCTAAATTTGGGTTTTGCTTTTAACAGCTAAAGAAAAAAAAAATCAAGAAAAATGAAGTATGTTGATGCAGAACATACAGAAAACAAACAGTGGTGGAACATAATGAAGTGTAGATTAATCAGTAACATTACAGGCTTTTTAATCATCTTTCTTAAGGACTTTAAAAAAAGGGGATTGTACCTATTGTACATTGGTGCCCTCACTTGAAAATTCTTTTAGGTGAAATACTGTGAACATGAAGATTTTAGGTGTTTAGACCTCATATTTGTGTGGATAAGTAAACAGTCTGTTTTATTTTTGAGAAAGTTTACATAATTACACTGCTGGTGCAAATTCCCTTCATATTCAGTGAAATTAGTTTTTTGTGCCTGTATCCTTAAATGTCAGAAAGGGCATTTTTCAGAGGCATAATTTTTCAGAGGGCAAAAAGGAAAGAGACAGAAACTAACCAAACTATTTCTCAGAAAAATAATCAATGTTAGGAAACCTCAAACAAACAAAGAATAAAGCTCAAACCCCAAAACTTGAGTTGGCAGAGGATGGACTTGAATTTGTAAATAGAATTGTAAAATCATAGAACAGTTTGGTTTGGAAGGGACCTTAATGATTGTCCCTTAAAGATCCTCTAGTTCCAACCCACCTGCCATGGTCAGAGACATCTTCTACTAGATCAGGTTGTTCAAAGCCCCATCTAACTTGATCTGGTTGAACACTTACACGGATGGGGCATCCACAACCTCTCTAGGAAACCTGTTCCAGTGCCTCTCCACCCTCACAGTGAAGAATTTCTACCTTACATCTACACTAAATCTTCCCTCTTCCCGTTTGAAAACACTATCCCTTGTCCTGTCACTACATGCCATGTAAAAAGTCCCTTCCCATCTTTCCTGTAGGCCCCCTTCAGGTGCTGGAAGGCTGCTACAAAGTGGAGCCTTCTCTTCTCCAGGCTGAAAGATCCCAACTCTCTCAGCCTCCTGATCATCCTTGTGGCCCTCCTCTGGACCCACTTGAGTAGGTTCATGTCTTTCTTGTGTTGAGGGCCCCAGAAATGTACACAGGTAAGGTCTCAAAAGCATGGAGTAGAGGGGGAGAATCACCTCCCTTGATAAGATGGCCACACATCTAACACAAATTTAACACCAGAAGACAGAATTAATTTTGTAGCATACTATATTGATGAATTTAGTCAAAATAATCTTGCAGTGATCACAATGCCTTTCAACAAACATATACATGGTAAAAACAGCTATGGTCAACTAAAACACTTTATTACTATGATTCACAGTTTATTCCAATAGTGAATCCCTTGGTGTTTATAAAAGGAAAATCAAGAGGCTTTAAAATATTTCTCAATTTTCTTGTGAATTTGGAAAACATTTTCCTGCTCGTGGTTCTTCTTTTGCCTTTCTCCTTTTAAGTCTAAAAGACTTAATCCCTGGTGTACCAATTTACGATTACCTGCTGGGCCAAGCTCCAGAGTGCCTGAGGGTTGCAGTTTCCTAATCACCCAGATCAGAGAATCTCTTGGACCACTTCAATGTTTCTCTTCAGCCGGTGGTGTCTGTGATTGCTTGGCATAGGAAGCAAAGAGGTGGTGTGAGGGTGTTGGTGTCATTGATGAAGGAGGAGGAAAGCAAGGAAGGGAATCTTAATGCTGCTAGGATACATTCTTCTTCAGGAAGTGTTCCTTGGAGCAGAAGCCAAGAAATGTTCACAGCCGAAATCTAACAACTTCTGAAGTATTTGTCCTAAGCGTTTTTTCGGGTGGGCAGGTGAGGTTTGTTGGTTGGTTGGTTAACTTTTCAGTTGTTTCACCCTTTTTGTATATCCCCTTATCTAATTGTTTTTCATAGATATTTATGCAAACTTCAGGACTGGATTCTTTCTTTTTTTTTTTTTTTTTTCCAGCAATGTGTAAATAAAAGTATCAGTTCAAAAAAGATAACACATAATAAAAGATATAAGGTAACACAGTAATAAAAGCATAGACAATATTAATGTCATTCTAAATCTTAATAGTGATGTTCATCAGTTTACACTGATGCATAATATCTCAGCTAGACCTGCATTGTATTACACAAATCTCAAGTTTATCAAAGAAGTGAACTACCAAGGACAGGATCTGGGGAATTCTCAATATAAAATAAATATCCCAAGTTATTGGCAGACATCCACAGAACAGGAAAAGACTATCTATACAGATACCTGCACTTAAGTTTTTGTACCTTAAATTCATAGGTAAATTTTATTTCAGCCTATTCCATAGGCAAACATTTTCTATATGCAAGCTATGGATGTTCAAAACAAGTATCAAGCACTTGAACAGTGCTTGAAAGCATGATGTGTCCATTCGTACATAGCTGCAAATTTATGAACAAGTAAGCACAATTTTTCTAAATTTGAACACCTAAATTTGCTTTTAGTCAATGAGTATAAGAAATTTTATCTCATAGAGTCCGTTTTTTCACAATGAGTTTGTCATAGAAGTACCTTCTCAAACATATGTACAGATTTGCCCGCATTATTCTACAATAAATTAAAATTGTTGAACTGTATTTGAACTGAGATAGAGATATGCTGTTGTATAACATTTGGATTAGACCTGGGAATATCTAGGAAAGCCTTCTTGGAGAGAGAGATATCTTCTTAATTTTAAAAATAATAGTATTACTAAAATAATATATTTTTTTTAATTGTTTAATGCAATTAAATTCCTAAGGTACCTCCAAAATTGGACACTGGCACAGAATATCAGAAGAAAAGTTTGAAGTGGTGAAGCTAAAACACAGCTCCATAATTTCCACTTTCTATCTGAGATTCTGTGACTGTCATAGCCTCAACCTGCTCTGTGGATAGGTGAAAAGTAAATAGTGCAATAGTATAAACATTGCATATGCACTTCTGTACTGTGTACAATATTGTGCACAGTACCATGTCAGTTGTACAAATATGTATATATGTGGTGTAGTACCTACAGTATGGATTTTGTCCTTCCTTCAACAGGCATATTCATGAGTTTACCTTTTCCTCTGCTGTGTAAAGATACCACTGTACAGCCTTTGTTATGGTTCAGTCATGACAGAATGGAACTCAAAATGTGCTATTTCATCCTACATCCCTGGTCATTTGACAAGACAACCAGAGGTGTTTAAACCTGATCAGGCTTCCGTATCAGTGAACAGATGGTGTAAATCTGCCCTGAGATGCAGAAGCTGCATCATCCCTCTTTCTTAGTCAGCTTAGTGCTTATTAGTTTGTATTGAAGGCGAACATATAGCTAAGGACACACTATGCTAGGCACTGTACAAGCATAACAAATTGAAAATTTTTGTCCAGGGAGCTTAAATTTAAGTTTGAAATGAGATACAGCAGGTGGATAAGACAGATGGAGAGGAAACACAAAAATAGCAGTAAGACAGCTGTAACCAGTGCAATAAGCAGTGGTCACACCAGCTGGCTAATCACTGACAAGTGATTTCTGTCATCTCCAGAAAGGCAGGCTTGAAGAAAGGACTTAAAGTGGAAGTGAGATTTTTTTTTTTTAAAAGTTGTTTCCTACAGAAATGAGAATGTGAGAAAATGACATTGTTTGTGTGAAAAATGCAACAAACAGGCAATCAGAAGCCAGGATTTCAGCCAGCATGGCAGTAGGAACCTGCATCCTCAACGTACATATACAACTGCAGATGAGGTGGGAATTAACCCTGAAGGGTTTTAAAAGTGATAAGTTGCATAAAATGAGAGCTCCAGTAAGGAGAGTTTACTTACAGTTATGTATGAGACAATGAGCAAGCAATGATTTACACAAATCCACCTAGAAATATTTTAGGTCAGTTTAAAGGAGACCAGTTTAAATATGGTTAAGAATGAGGAGGCAAAATTCCTGTCCTTGAAAGGACACACAAACATCTCAACAGCACCTGTTTCAGGGGGTTGGGAATAGATGATTTTGAGGATTGGTATGTATGCTTTTATACCTCAAAAAATTAAAAAGTCAGAAGTCTTTTTCCTGTTACAGACTTCTGTGGATTTATGATGAGCACCATACATAGGGTGTATCCTGATGTCTGATGTGTCTTATCCAGGCTGCAAAGATGAGTGGCTCTGTCACCAGGGAAACCTCACTGTTTTTTTTTTCTATCAGCGTCCCAAAAGTGCCTATAATTAAGAAATTATTTTGAGTAGTTATTTAAGTTATTGAGTGTTATTTAAGAATGTAGCTTTTCAGTTTTGGTACTTCATGCTGGTCTCTTAATCTTGTATCTCTATCTCTCTGTATCTCTCCTCTACACAGATGGTTTCAACAGCTTGAACTCACCTCTTTGCAGATGATGCCAGATGCTCCATTTCTAACAGGCAGTTTTAATTTTCTCTCACCCATGTACACACAAATGGGTGATACCAGATGCCCCCTCAACTCCAGACCTCACCCAGATGGGTGCAATTACATACACTCAAGCAGTACAGGAGTTCTGCATATACTAAACAAATGAAGCCAACTATGTTTTCATGAATTAGGACTTGCTTGGAGAACTTCAGAACTTCATCTTTTAGTGTCTCCTTCAATGCCTAATCAATATTTATTTTTCTCCTGCCTTGTTTTCTACTTCTTCCTCTTTCTAAATCAACTCTAAGTAGATTACAATTTAATATTTGAAACTCAAGGGATTAATACAAGATAATTCAATTCCTATATGGGTCACTGATTTACAGTAAGATAATTTATATGGTAAGCATTTATCCCATTTATTTCTGGTTCTGTTAAATATGTTTATTCAACAGTTATTGGAAAACTAATAAACTCACCTTTTGTTTGAATGAAACATATCATGCATATACAGTATTTTCTGTAGGAAAAAAATATACATATTATACCCAAAAGCTGTAAAAAAAAATTATGCTCTACTGCAGGAATACTGTAAAGTTAAAAATATATTTCTAAGTGACATTTAGTGCCCACTAAACAGTACCTATGTTGTATCTATGACTGTTTTAAGAAATGTATAACTGTAAGTGAAAGGTATTAGGGAAAGAAGATTTTCCTTTGCTGCCAATTTATTTTATAACCTTTCAACACTTTGCAGATGCCAGTAAAACTCTTGATGCCAGTTCTTAAACATACACTTCTAAACATATTAAACAATAACATCAATAATCTTGTTATCTTGTTCCATCTTGTTCTGCAGATGGTCCTTCTTCTCCTCAGGTTCATCTATACAACAAAATCCAAAGAGTTAGATCTAGTGACCAAAAGAAACCAATTAGCCTCTGGACAGCTGTAAGGGTCCAAGCACAAACATCAAATTGCAGGATTGAGGGATTTAGGTTCTGATATTACAAGCTTGAAAGGACCCAGATCTATCAGTGTGGTGCTCACTACAGGACTGTTTTTTCTGCTTAAATGAGTCAGCTGGCACATCCAGAATACATAGAATTCTATAGGAGTATAGAAGAATGCCATGAAAAAACACAAACTTAGAAAACAAGTCTTGGAATGGTATATAATGAGAAACTAACCCTGTATTAGTATCCTAGAAAATATAATCCATCAAATGAAAACAGGTGAGAGGCTTCTATAGTCACTAATTTTCATATCATGAGATGCAGGTTTCGCTTGAAAATATTTTGTTTTTTTATCCTCTTTTAAAATATAAAGTAGTATTTCAAGGGAAAATTATGTACTTGATGAGCAGTGAATATTTTCTCAAATATTACAAATAAATTAGGTAAAGTTCTGTGAAAATTCTTGCAGATAATCCTTTAATTTAATACAGAAAGATATGAAGAAGACTTCTTATATTGTCTGGTTTTGTTGAGAAAATGTATTATTTAATCTTTCCAGGATTCTGGACATGCGTTAGCATTACCTGAGTGTTAGTCTTAGAAAAGAATTAGGCATTTCTGATAACCACTCTGAGTAAGCTGATCAGCACCAGTTTGGTGGGTTTACCTGGGCTGGACACCAAGTGCCCACCAAGCAGGTTATTTCTCCCCTTCTCAGCTGAACAGGGGAGAGAAAGTATTACAAAAGGCTCATGGGTCGAGGTAAGAACAGGGAGATCAGACACTGATTACTGTTATGAGCAAAACAGACTTGACTTAAGGAAACTGTCCAGAGTAGGATAATGAGAAATAAAACCAAATCTTAAAAACATCTTGACCCCATGCCTCCTTTCTCCCTAGGCTTTACTTTACTCCCGATTTTCTCTAACTCCTCTTCTCCAGTAGCAGTAGTAGTAATGGGGGTTGTGGTCATTTCATTACATGTTGTTTCTGCCACTCTTTTGTCCTCACATTCTTCCTCTGCCACAGTGTGTGATCCCTCCCATGGGAAACAATCCTCCATAAACTTCTACAACATGAGTCCTTCCCGTGGACTACATCTCTTCACAAACTGCTCCAAAGTGTGTCCTTTCCATGGAGCACAGTCCTTTAGAAACAGACTGCTCCAGCGGTCCTGTCAGCAAACCTGCTCTAGCATGGGCTTCTCTCTCCAGAAGTCCTGCCAAGAGCCTGCTACAGTGCAGGCTTCTCAAGGCTTCACACCGTCCTTCAGGTACCCGCTTCCTCTGCGGTGGGGTCCTCCATGGGCTACAGGTGTATATCTGCTCCACCTTGGACCTTCATGGGCTGCAGAGGGACAACCTGCATCACATTGGTCTTCTCTGTGGGCTCCAGGGGAATCTTTGGTCCATCCCTGCCTCCTCCTTCTTCACTGACCTTGGTGTCTGAAGAGTTGTTTCTCACATATTGTCACACTTGTGCCTACAATTGCTGTTGTGCAGGGTTCTTTTCCCCTTGTTAAACATATTATCATAGAAGTGTTACCACTGTTACCAGTGGACTCAGTCTTGGACAGTGATGGGTCCATCTTGGAGACACCTGTCTCTATCAGACATAGGGGAATCTTCTATCAGCTTCTCACAGAAGCCACCCCTGTAGCCTCCCCATTACTAAAACCTTGCCATACAAACCCAATCCAACCAGTGGAAGTGTCTAGAACGAAGAGTCTTTGGAACACAAAAAGTAGTACGGAAGCAGAAGAAATAAAATGAGAGACAGAAGGAATACCACAGTGCCAAATAACAGATATAAAGTTGGGAGCAGTTCAAATAAAAATACTAAATTCTTAATATGACTGCCCAAATGGTTGGTGTTTTGCAATCTGTTTCCTTCTATCTCTATGATGACAGTGAGTCTGATTTATTTTTCTTTATTCTAGCTGTGCATATGGAGTTGAAGTGAAATACGCAGTGCAGGAAAGTGGTATTCTTGGGTGCCTTTGATTTGACTTAATGCATACTGGTATATTTTAGTCACAATTTTTCCAGGCCATGAAAAGAACTATCTGGCATATACCTAACTGGGACTCTGTAACTTAAATAAAGAGAAATCTAAAAGTTACACACTGTTTGAATCAGTTCTTCTTCTGTCAGAGCAAAATGTTGGCTTAGAAAGTGTCCTAGGACTTTCTGAGGGTCTGAGCATATACCTGTTTAGGCAAGTCACCAGAGACTTTATGATATACATAATATACAGATGTTTTAAATACATATAGAATGTCTAGATTTAGGTTTGCTGGGCTTTTGATGACCACGTGAAGATATACAATAGGTCCAACATGTCTAGTGTCAGACCTCATATACACAGTTTATGACATGTCTTTCAAAGCAGGGATTTTTGAGCTGGTTATTTTGGTCTATATAGTAAGGTTGCAGTAAGCTCAGAAACACTGTGATTGCCTTAGCACCGGGATTCTAAACATTCTAAACAGAATGTCTTCCTGACAGAGATTATAGACTCAACTAAGTCTTTTTAACAAAATACCTTTTTCAATAGGAAACACTAACTCTTCTCTAAATCCTTCACATTGGATTCCAGGACCAAAGGATTCAGGTTACACTTTAAATATTTCAATTTGTCTTTAATATATTCCACACAGATCAAATTCGAAACTATTATACACAATTATCTCTTCTTGGATGAGTCAAACCTGCCAGTGTTGTTCCCATGAGATTTTGAAAATAGCATTTTCTATGCCCAGTAACATGAAAGTGTTCAGACATGATCCAAAAGATAAGCATCAACTTAACGGCAGAAATACAGACCCTTGATCACTGGGGATGTTTTAGAGCAGGCTAGATAACTGGCTTACTTTCTTGTCCCAAAAAAGCTTGGATCTTAATTTAATAAATTCGCCTCTCCGGCTTCTCAAAATGCTAAGGCTGCCATTTTTAATCTTCAGTCTTTAAAATGACCAGAGTATGAGACATGGAAGCAATTCATCATAACTAGTTTTCATGATCACCAAATATTAAAAAAAATATTACACAAGACATAAGTCTTCTTGGAAATAATGAGTGTATAAAACTTGCTCTTAGTTACACATTGTGTAAGATAAATTATCTTAACCATTCCAAGAAATATTAATAGCACTGATACTGGTCATGTATAAAAACAGTAGGCACATATTTGAAGAAGTCTCATAATCACTCTCCTGGAATTACTACTAGGCATATAAAAGGCATATAAAACTTGTCAGTAGTGATGTGTGGAAGGAAGAGGAGAGGGTGGGAAATAACCTTAATCTTCTATGAGAAAATAACAAAAGGAAGAAAGGCTGCAAATGTGGGCTGCTGTTTACAGAAAGGATATAGATAAAATCAAGATAATAACTAATGATGGTGGGAAAGGGATAATACCAAATTATAAGAAAATAAAAATTAAAAAAAAAATAAAAGAAAAACAGGAGAAAAAAACATCATCTAGAGCTCAAGACTCAGAGTAAATTTTTGCAGTCATTTCTGGACTAAAATATTTGAACAGAGATAGTTTTTTTCTGTCTTTACAGAAATGAAGTGTATAGATATACAGAAGTGTTGTTTCTCAACAAATATTATACTGTTGGCTCTCACATGTTTCTTTTCTTAGGAACTCAGTCTGTTTTGGAGTAGTTGCCTCAAGTTTTAGTTCTTTGTAGAGCTGTACCAAAGAATCAGAACCTGTCTAAAGAGGGAAGTAAATTAAGTACTTAGAACAAAGACAATGTCTAGTGTCCGTTTCTAATGGGTATGAAAATACAACTTCCTTCAGCTTATGCTCTTTTTGGTCAACATGTGACGAAAATGTTCCATATATACTACTGGCTTCTCAAAAATGGAGAGAGACACTTAATGTTGAAAGGTAATACTGCAAAAGAAATCTCAGTCCTCTGTACAACTTTTTCAGGCATATTTTTTTAGGAACTCTAGCTGAAAACTTGATGAAATGTCAAGTCTTCACAGGTTTGTCCTTAATGAGCAAAACTTCAATTAGACTTCAAGGCATTCTACTTCTCTGAGGCTTTCTTTTTACTTGAAACTCAGGCTCCAGCCATTACAGTAATGTTTCAGAGACCTGGGAGATATTATTGATTTTTCTTTCCTCCAAAAAAATCACTACCTTTAGGCAAGGTGTGAATGCTAGATTACTGCGTTTTTTGCTTTCAGTTTTTAATTCTTTTGTGTCCTAAACCTAGGTGACTTATTCTTTTACTAATGTGTGTTCCGTACAAATACTGAAAAATTATAGATCTTACCTTCCTTCCAATGTCACAGTCACACATCACAGATAACTCTAATGAAAGTGAGAGCTTAGACAGGTTTTGATGCAAAAGACAAGAGGCCTTGACTGTGGTCCAATTCTTTGGTTGAATAGAATTAAACAGCTGTTTTATATTTTTTTCTCAAACTTTTTTCTCACCTTAAGACAATAATTGGGTAAATAAAATTTAGTCTCTTTCAAAATTATACAGCCTTATTTTTATCTCCTTACTGTCACATGCATAACCTTCAGCTCTAGAACTTCATACAGCTTCTTAGAAGTTGATTGGGATTTTTTTGGCAATTTCAGATTTAAAAATTCCTACACTATATTGTATTGAAAACTTCAAAAATCTCTTGTTCTACAATTATGTCCTCTTGTCAAACTGTTACAATCGAGAAGACAAAGCTCACTCTTGTAGTACAGTAGAATGGACAGGAAATTCAGGTGTGGTTTAGTTCCCTGACATTTCAATAATTTAGCTTACCCTATCAATTATTCCAATGGAAACAAAGAAGTTTTAATTTTCTTGTCAATATGATGTATGTAAGGCTTTTTAAGTTAAATGACATTAACTAAAGAAAGGAAAAGGAAAAAAAAAAAAATTACACTGCTATAGAAAGCCAGAGGAATTTCTTCAAGGTTTCAGCCAACTTTGGTTTCTTGTCCAGGGGCATACAGGCATCCTACACAATGTATGATTTTGTAGTTTTTTCTTTCTTAGCAGTATCAGAAATACTCCTTTGCTCTGGTAAAATTTGTTGTCTATTTTGCTCTTTTGAATTTTAGCTCATTTAGTTAGGTGTTTACATGTATTCTAATATTTACTTTTCTTTTTCATATAAGAAAAAATATGTGAAAGAAATTAAGATACAAAGATAATTAGGATTCCATATCAATGAAAAGTTTTTGTGATAGTGAAGAGGCTTCTACCTGTAAGTTTATGAGATACTTGGTCTTTGATTATCAGGGTTGTCAAATGAGACAATCCAAAAGGTGGATCAGCTCTGCCTGAATCATGTGAACTCAGTCTTATATGTCAGTATCTGCCCACTTTTCCTTCAAATATCATAGAGTACTTCCTGACTATTGCTTCTAAATTTTATTTATTTTTTTTTTCTCTTGAATGTAGAACCACTGACATGAAATGTCAGTAGGGCCTCATGATTTTGATACTTCTCAGCGTCTTTCAGTCTTCAGAGGTGGAAACACAAGATAAACTCATTCAAATTATTGCATAACTTAACTCTGAAGTAAAAAACTTTTTTTTTTTTTTTCACAGAACATGTTATTACTATTGCTTCAGTAATTGCTTAAAAATTAAATTCTTCATTTCCTAATTAGACTTCATTGGACTGGATGACTGAAGCATCTATATTCCAAAACCCCACCTGGATATATCTCTGAGGATATGAAATTAAAGACTGCCAGATGCTAGTACAAGTAAAGCTGTCTTCTTCAATATCCTAGGCTTTTTGGACAGTTCCCAAATCTTGTGAGCTTACTAGCAGTAGAGGATACCTACTTGTTTACCTAACTCAAATTCCAGTCAATATAGCCCATTAAGGAAAGCAGTTGACTTTGAACTGGTTCTTCCCTTAACTGAATAGTTAACATTAAGACAAACTTTATATTGCTTCCTCCATCTGAGCTCCTCAGACAAGATGGTGATGCCTTTGGGAACACATTTATGAAAGGGCAAAACACTGCCTGACAGTGAAAAATGAGGTGGAAAAAAGTGCGATAAACTACCCTATGAACACCAAATTCAGTGAAGAGGGAGAGAGAGAAGGTGCTACAGACACTGGAGAAGATATTCCCCTGCACCTTCTGGAAGTTTTGGAAGAGACCATGATGGACTAGGTATTTTCCTGCAGCCCATGCTAGAGAAGATCTTCATACTGTAGCCCATGGACTGATCCATGTGACTGCTCACATTCAAACTGTGACCCATAGAGAAACCACAATGGAGCAGACCCCTGGCAGGAGCTGCAGCCTGTGGAGAGGAGCCCATGCAAAAGCAGGTTTATTCTGGAGGACTACAGTCTCTGGGGGATCAACTCCAGAGCACAGGAAAAGTGTGAGAAGGAGGGAGTGCCAGAGGGAAACTCTTATGGACTGATCATAACCCCCCAGTCCCCATCTCTATTCACCACTCAGGCCATGGGTCTGGGACAGGGAAGAGGTAGAAGAGTCAGGAATGAAGGAGTCAGGTTGATCCTGGGAAAAAAAGGGGAAGGCTGGGGGAAGGTGTTTTAGTTTCTGTCTTTGTTTCTTACTATACAAATCTATTTTAAGCAGGGATTCATTAAATTAATTTTTTCCAAGTTGAGTCGTTTTGCCTGTCATGGTAATTGATAAATTATCCCCCTGTCTTCATCTTGACCCACAATTTTTTCAACATATTATCTCTTTTTGTCTTGTTGAGCGAGAGAGTAGCAGGGTGGACACCTAGAAGCTGTCTGAAGTTAACCAGTCACACCTCCATCACTCAAGTATGAAAACACTTTTTTACTTTCAGTAGTCAGACACTGGAATACATTTCCCAGAGAAGTTGTGGAATACCCAACATTAGAGACATTCAAAAACTCTCTGAACATGATCTGGGACAACAAGCTTTAGCTTACCTTGCTTGAGCAGGTACTTTGGACTAGAAGGTCTCAAGAGCTTCTTTTCAACCTAAATAACTCTGTAATTTTGTAAGTAGTTAAACATCACAGCCAGGAATTACTGAAAATAATTAAGCAGTTCTTTCTTTGGAAATATACTGGTTTGGGCTGGGCTAGAGTTAATTTTCTTCATAGTGGCTTGTATGGTGCTATGTTTTGAATGTATGGTTAAGTTTTGAAAGACGATAGGGGAGTAGGATGCTCAGATCATATTCTTCCAAGGGTCTGATGAATATATTTCTCCAGACAGTTTTAGAAAATTCCATCTCACTTATTTGGAACTGAATTAAAAAGTGATGAAGTGATTGAGAAGCCTTTTTCTTCCTGATTGTTCTTTGACAAAATAATTCTGATAAAGATGTTAAAAATACATTGCACAGATTGCTTCCACTGTGGATGAAGGGAAAACGTGATAGGTGGAAGAAGGAAACATGTCTCTACAAATAATTTATAAATAAATTCATTGCATTGTAAAACATAAAAAGTTAATAAAGCTTGTATGTCTTCACTGTTTGAACAACTTATTAGAAAAGATCAACAAGTGGCAGTTTGTCCAGATGGTCTATTGAGACACAAATAAAGGAGAGAAATGGAAGGTTTGGAAGGTTTGGGTTTTTGGTGTTTGAGTTTTTTGAGGTTTTTATTTGTGTTATTTTTTCTTAGTGTTTTTGGTTTGCTTTGGAATTGTTTTGTTTTCATTTGGGTTTTTTGTTTTTAATTAGAGCTTAATAAACATATATAAAACATTCAACTGCTGTAATAAAAGTAGTTAGTTAATTGCAAAAGCAAAGTCCTAGGAATAATTCATCGTATTTATGTCTGCTTTATTTACTAAATTCCCAGAAAATCAACTGTGAAGGTGAAACATGACTGATTTCAGGCTTTAATATTTTGGTGATTGTTCAAATAATTAAAACCAGATGTAAATGTAAATGAAGCATTAGGTTAACATTAATATAAATTTCTAAGTCATATTTCAACCTAATTGATATTCAGCTATAGCAACATTAGTGGCAATTATTGTAGGGAATTAGCACATTGGGTTATTCCTACAAAAGAGGTAATTTTTCATGACTTCTGTTGAGTATAAGCAAAGCAATATGCTAAGTCAGTTTTTAACATCTTCATTAATGATCTGGAAAAAAAAAAAAAGCACAGCATATTAATTAAAATTATGTATATGCTTAAACCAGCAGCCTTTTGTTAACATTTAGAATGAAAATAAGGAACTCAAAAAAGACTGTTTTATATAAAATTATTTCTAATATGGAGAATTAGTCAAAATTCCGTTGAAAAAACAATATTGAGTTGTTGTTGAAATGCAATCAGACTGGGATATAAAAAAGACCCTAGCTTCATAAGACAATTCAGTAAGGAAGGTACCTCTGGATATCTCTAGTCCAGTTCCTTGCTCAAACTAGGGTCAGCTCTGAGATGAATAAGGCTGCTTAGGGCTGTGTCCAGTCTTGCGAACTGCTGAAGATAGAGACTCTGCAGCCTCTCTTGGAAGCCTGTGCCCATGCTTGTCCTGAGGGTAAAAGACTTTTCCTGAATTTCCTTAAACTCTGTTTTCCTAACTTATTCTCATAGCCTCTTTTAATCCTGCTTTGCACCTCTCAAAAGTTGCAAGTCTCTTCTAAAGTCTGTTTTGTTAGTCTTCATCAATAGTAAAGTGATGAAATAGGAAAGGAACATTTTTCTTGCATTAATGTGCATAGATTCAAAGTAAAAGTTTGTAATAAGTATTAAATTGAGTTTGCTGAGTGAAGCAGGACAGAAAGGTAAGGAGGGAAATCCAAAACTTCTTAACATTTCCAATTAAAGTGGTTTTTTTCAAATTAGTTCCCAAAATAGATGATTTATATAGGCTTTAACTTTATATAGGCTTTATCTTTGAAAAAGTTAAACAAGAAGAATATAGACTTCGGCAAGAAAGGGTCAGAAAGGATTTCCTTTGCCCATATGTAAACAATAGCATCTCTTCTACTTCTGACAGCTCTTAGGGCTCGCTCTGTGACAGCTCTTAGGGCTCTCTCTCCCTGCTCCTCCCATGGAAGTGTACTCTTACAGCAGCTATAAGAAAATGAGACATTCTAAGATCCCTCTTACATGTACATACCCTCTTGCCCCATACACTTTCCTATGTAAGGACCTACAAAGACATCTTGGGCTTGCTATTTGGCTTTTGTGGAATCTGGAAGGGCAGTTTCAAACATATCTGTGTCTTGCCTGCTGCCCAGATGGGTAAAAGCCTACAGCATGTACAAGTACAACTGGGATTCATTTTTGTTGTTGGTTAGGGCCTGGCGGCCGGAAGATAGCGTGTTGTACGGAAAGCTAGGACCCCACTCCTGATAGCCTGATAGCTAACAGTGCTTAGTTTTGATGCAAGCAGACGGAAGTGACGTTGTAAACCCGGGTTATAAAGTGCCGTGTCACTCACCAATAAACGCCATTTTG
>JANHFX010012966.1:54059-72715 GCA_027560015.1 Chloroceryle amazona | reverse complement strand
GCGTTGGCTACCAGATGTAAAACCTCCCAGGCTGAGCTCAGCCGTATCCCAAAGGTTCTCTAATGTGTGGGGACACCCGGTCGCCTCTGACCGACAGACTCGGGCAGGTTAGCGCAGAGCTCCCTTTAAGTCCCGTAAGTGGGGGGGCGGTGTTGGGGTGGAGGGACGGAGGGAACAAGCAAGCGAAGAGCCTCGGCAGATGCTGCCTATTAGGAATTTCAGTTGTATGCCAGATCCACGTCTGGAGCAGCAAAGGATGGAGCTCGCTTTTAGGCACAGGCGGCTTCCCCTTTTTTTATCGGGAATCTCAGGCTCAAGAGGTCATCCGTGAAACTGGTAACAATAAAATCCTCTAATAACTGCACCCCGCCGTGAGGAGCAAGAGCTCAGTGCTCTGTTGGGAGGCACACTCTTGTTTCAGATACTATTTTTTGTTGTTGTTGTTTATGGTTATGCAGAAGAAAAGGCTCTGGAGAGCCTTCCAATACCTGGAGAGGGACATTTTGTAAGGGCATGTGGTGATAGGACAAGGAGCAATGGATTTAAACTAAAGCAGGGTAGATTCAAATTAGACATTAGGAAGAAGCTCTTTACTATGAGGGTGGTGAGACACTAGAACAGGTTGCCCAGATAAATGGACACCTCACCCCTGGAAGTGTTTAAGACCAGGCTGGATGAAGCTCTGAGCAACCTGGTCTAATGGGAGGTGTCCCTGCCCATGGCAGGGGGATTGGAACTAGATGATTTTTAAGGTCCCTTCCAACTCAAGCCCTTCTGCAATTCTGTGATTTACTTGAAACCTCAGAAGGTGCTCCAGATCCTGGGAGTGAAGTTTGAAACAGTCTGACCAGTGCTTCACCCAAACACACACACTTCTTGGCTACTGATCTCCTTTGTGAGAAAAACCTTTAAAATATGAATAATGAATTTTGTGACTCAGCTCAAAGAGGTGTGGTAAATGCCGACAGCAGTGTTGTTTCACATTTAAAATAGTAGCATATTTTTTTTTAGTAGCATCCTACAGGAAAAAGCAAGTAAACAAAAGCACCATGTTCCTGGTATGAAACTTGTTTTATTTTCACTAGGCTACACAATAAAGGACAACTAATCAGAGCAACCAATACGTGAAGTTCAAAATGACAGGAATGTGTACTTCTCCCTATTTACACCCACGGGCAATGTTTTTTGTTTTGTTGTTGTTGTTTTACTTTTGGAGCCCAGCCCCTCATCTTAAATGCTTTGCATCTGGGGCAGGAATGTGTATTCTTCTAAACATGGACATGAAGCAAGGCTTTGGAATAGCTGCTCCTGATGCTTTACTCCCAGTTCTTAGGAGCATGGAAGCTACCAGCATTCACAGTGTTCAGGGAGCACCACCAAACCCAAACCTCACTGGCTTTGGGAGGTTTCGTGCCCCAAAGAGCAATGGCCTTATAGATAAATAGAATGTAAACTGTTCCTTCCAGCTCTTCTTATGGCAAGACCTGGGTGGGCAAGGGGATCACAGATGTACGTAGCCTGCTGGCTGTTGAGCTGACTGCTCTGATTGTGGCCAGGGGTTCCAAGAACCACAGCATCGAGGATGAGGCTTGAAATTTTCATAAACAGTCAATGAGTTCAAGTTATTTTTTTGAAAGACTCCTAACAGAAACCAGGAAAGCAAACTCTGGGATCATCTATGAACTTTTAAAAGCTACTTTCATACTGAGCTACTTACCATCGTCGTGTTAAACTGGAAAGAAGGGCTAATCTGCAACTGTCTGTCCCATAATGTATTTGACAGGAGTACAGTTTTCATTTTCCAGGTTTAAACTGTGTGGTAACAACTTTTATAAAACAAAAACTGTCTGGCAAGGTTTAAGACAACATGGACAAAGCAAAATTTGTACACGAAGAAAAATTGTTGAACCAGCTACGTTATCGATTGGTACTTGTTAAGAAATTTTACTTTTTGGATTGTTAAGTGGTGCAATAATGTATTTTGTAATATTCAACATTGTTCCAAAACACATTATTCTGCAACATAACCAGTGTGTTCTGCAACACACTCCCAGTGCACTGGTAACTTAGTCTGTCATTGATCCTAAGGATTTTAGGCAAGCCCTGGCATCATGTATACAAAATTTCTCTTTCTAATCTACTTTTACACTGCTTGATGTGTCAAGGATTTAGAGTAATTAATTTCTAGTAAACCAACATTATCCCATATTCCTAATAAATCTCTAAAAGCTCCAGGCATTCTGCAAGTACTAATATAAAAAGCAGAAAATTCCCACTTCGCAATTGTCTGTTATAGGGAAGAAGGTGCAGTGGTGGGATGCAAGAATTAAATGCTTCATTAAAAGCACAGTGTATGGCACTTCCTAAAAAGCTAAGCATTTGCTCTGTGTGAAGGAGAGAACTTTTGCAGGAACAGATTGCAATGAAAACATTAGCATGCAGTATTTTCTGGGATGTGACTAATCTCAGACCTATCTTAAATTTACTGTGAGGTTCTTATGCTTTTTTCAAAGGACCAAGCGTATAGTTACATTCTCCAATTGTGTTTTCAGAGTAAAATATGTGGTTTGTTTTCTCCCTGTGTTTTTCCTTGTCTGTTGCTTAAGACAACCATACAGACATGTCATTGCTCATCCCGTAATGTGATATTATACTTCTTATGTAACAGTGAAATATAAGGGTATTTTTCCTTTTATTCATTATTGATGTTAATGTGATAATTAAACTGTGGTTAAACTAATAAATTGAGAGCAAATTTGCTTCCCAGTTGTTATATCCTCCTACGTCCATCTATTTCATAGGTGTGAATAAAAATCAAGGACTTTCTCACTACAGCTCTGTAAGTAGCTACTCTAAGCCTCAGATTTATTTTTTCTGGTATCCCAAAGAAAAGGTGCCTGATTTGCTTATTTGGATTCGATATATAGATTCTGATATATCCTTTTTAACAGCAGAAGTGTGTGAAAAAAACATGAGAACATTAATACACTTATAAAAATATTTCCTTTCCCATTTAATCTTACAGATCATTCTGTGCTGATACGGACAAAATGAGATCAGCAGAACTCTGTACAGAAAATTTCTGAGGGTGTCCAGTTAGGTTACAGTAGACTGAACTGTTGTTTGCCTGCCATTATTCATACATTTAATGCACTACATTTCAGGACAGCAGCTGCTGCTTTTTTTTTTTTTTTTTTTTTTTTACAATTCCAATTTAAAATTTAAATCAGAACTTTAACCAAAAAAGATTAGATGAAAGATTGCGATTACAAAATTTCCATTTTATGAAGTAGAATAGAGAGGTGAAAACAACTGTGTTGAATTACTTCTTCTGCTGAAATTTTTTCATGGATTTGGAATTACAAAATCCTAGATGGCTAGATAGCTTAAGCAAAACTTTGGGGTCAGCTGGTAACACCAGCACATGGATTCTTGGCGATAGCTCCCAGAAGAAGCAAAACCTGAATAGCAAAAAATCTCAGAGCATATGATGACCACTCTAAAATCCCTTCAAACTGTTTTCTTCTTAGGTGTTTCATAACACAAACCCAAAACTTGGTGGGTTTTGTGCATCCGTGCTTCATAATTCACAGGTGCTGAGAACAGAACTTCTGTCAATGAAACCACCTAAGCCTTAGAAACAGAAAGAAGAACAGAAAAGGTTTCATAGTCATTTCTTGGGAATGAGATAACAATACAATTTCCAGGAAAATGCTGGAAAATTGTAATCATGGTACCTGTTGCCCATAAGAAATGACAATGAGAACAATGTCCCATATACTTCTCTGACAGTTAACGTAAGAAACTAAAAAGTTAAGTTACATTTGAGTAAGTCTGCATGCCCATATTAGGTCTGCATGAACTTGTATTCACAAGCATTTTTAGCTTGGAATTAAATGCCAGGAACAGTTTTCAGCTCATTTTGCTCTTTGGAACTTTCAAAGACTGCTTGTCCCTTAAATTCTCAGACAAGGTCATATTTGATGAATACGAACATAGTCATACACAGTACACTGTTCTTCTCTGTGAGAAGACCCTTTCTCTTGATCATAGGGAGGATTTTCCAAGTAGATGCTCAAGTTGTGTGGAAGATATCCCTCCATGCTGCTTTGACTTCTTGAATCTTGGCAGGTGTTCCTAGCTTTAGGCAGAAAACTTGATCATCCTTACTAAGGTTTTTGAAAGAGACAGGTGATCCTTAAGGGTCCAGCTCCATTTCACAATCTCATTGATGCTCTCTCAGTGACTACAAGACTTGCCAGTCTATTAAGGGCTTTTTTTTTTTTGCCTTTTTTTTTTCTTTTCCCTGTCAGCCCAAATAATTTTCCATATGGCTTCACTCAAGGTATCACTCTGCTTTGGTCCAATGCCTCTATCACTGCTCTTCTACAAAGGGTGGAAAAGGTATGAAAAATGCTTAATAGTTGCTAATCTTTGCAATGCAGACTTCAGTCCTTGAGCATCACCTGTGGAAGGGTCTTCTGCAGGAATGCTTTGCTGTCATTTAATAAGTTCCTGACCTAACTAAGGAAGATGCTACTTATGTTCAAATGCACTCAAATATCTGTTTCTCCTAATTTTGTCACAAAGGTTATGGCTATACCACGTTTGCAAAATGCACCCTAACACTATTAGAAAAATTTGTCAGCCTACCTCATTCTAATCTCCAAGGTCATATGTATAGATGAAGGTAGGTAATATCATCTTAGTCTTCTATACCCACAAACAGAATGGTGTGAGATCCTTTCTGAGTGTCTAGAGATGGTCAGTCTCTGGTTTTAAAGCAGCAATGAAAGCTGCAATCATTACCTATTGTAGGATCAAAGCAGCATTATGCAGATAAGTTCTTCACTACCATAAGCTATATGAGTGAATTGTTCTTTGTGTCATAATAAGAGTAATCTGGTTTAAGATTTCATCTGCTTCCTCTAATGATAGAAAAAATCTCCGATTCATATTTGGAATACAGTTTTAAATGTATCAGCATCTGCCACATCCTAACAGAAGTCCTTATTTTAGATTTTGTCTAGGTAGATTATCAAGCAACCTATCACCTTGTGGCACAGAAGATGGATAGTGGGAAGAACTATGAGTCTACCTGAAAAAGACCAGTATATAGCTTTTGCTTGACAACTGAAAATTAACCACTGAATGATTTTTTATTAAATTACTTTTATTTTCCATCTACTTTTTGTTTTTAAGGGTTTTCAATTTCTGTGCCACCTTGTTCAGTCCAGAAGCTTCAGGAGCATAGGATAAAATGCAGTAGGGATTTACCTCTGTTGCTGCCTCAGCCTCTGAAAAGACTGCAGCATCACCAGATGCTAAATAAGTCCTCATCCAGAAATGTAAACAAGTTTAATTTCCTTTCCCCTCCCCTTGCAAATACATGGCAGACCATGTGGAAAACCACTATTTGTAGTACGTGCTATGCTTTATGTTCTATGATATCTACAACACAAGCTGACCATTCTCAAGTTCACAGTCAAATCAGTTGTTCACAAATTACACTATCCAAATAGAAGATTTACTTTTGAACAACTTATCTGCAACGTCTGCTGCTTTTTGTAATAAGAGCTACTACTGAATTGTCACAAATAGCCTTAATTGATCAACACAGGATATATCAGGATCTGGACACCAAGTCTGAAAAGCTGTTTTCAGTGGGGAAACAGAGTAATTCCCTACCAGAGGAACAGTTGCTGCTAAGAAATTCTATTCCAGTAGCATTTAGAAGATAAAAGTTTTGTGTTCTAAAGTATTCAAAGCAGTGGATAAACTCTGTGATCTATAATGAAGTCCTCCAAATTGACAAAATGTTAGATTGCACTTTACAGCACTATACAGGAAGTCCCAAGATTAATTAGTTTCTTTTTTTTTAATACAATTGCATTTTCAGAAATTGTTCTTGCTGTCACAGCTGGCCTTGGGACTATTTACATATTTTTTCCACACATTTGAGCTGTCATTCATTTTCAGAGATAGCTATATTCTATTCACACAAATACCAAAGGAAATTATCACAATCTGAGCAGTTTTGACTCCAGAGGCTTATTTTAATTATAATAGGATTAGCAAAACAATTCAAAGGATTGACTTTTTTTTTTTCTCCTTAATTGTGGGATCAACAATGGTCCTATTCAAAATTTTTAAATTTTAACTTTTGTCTCTTCCTCTTCTTGTTTACCTTTTTTAAAACCTCCTTTATATCCTTTTTATGGTATTAATTAATAATTTATATAGCAGCTTGTTAATATTTTCAAGATATATTTTAATTGACTTGAAGTTGTCAAGCATCCTTTGCAGGACGATATCATGAAAAATTGTTATGTTCTGTGAGTTATTTTCCTGGAGGAACATCTACAGTACAATCTGGAGGGACACAGGAAGAAATCCTATTTTCTTTTCTCTTATACCAGGAAACAAGAAAGGAAAGGTTGCCTTACTAACTGACTAGTTACCTTTCTGAAGGTAACCATTTCTCTGTGGTTCATGAGTGTTTTTCAGACCTAAACAATGGCTGTTCACTGTAATTTCAATGAAAAAAAATCTCAATAATTCAAAATTCTTTCACTCCATAAAGTCCTTGTTTTCTATGAATTATTATGATAAAATATTTATTAAGAATAATATTACTTCTAATCCCTAGACAATTGCACACCTGCCCTTCCTGCCTTTTTTTTTTTCTTTTTCCCAGATTCTTTCTCCTTCCCTTCTCATTTCTTCATCTTTGTTTCCATTGCTCTGTTGCTCTCGTAACTTGTTCCTTTTCCATCATCTTACTCTTTCTGTCCTCCTTGAAGAATGCATCACACCCTTTCCAGCTGACCCCCAGGTTATGATGTTTTTCATAAAGTACAACTCATGATGACATCTGCCCAGGCTACAACTGGGTATTATAGCCTCCTTTTTCTTTCTAGCTGGGATCCTGCTCTCCTGCTGGCTCTAATTCCAAAGAACATCAGGGAGGTCCTCTTTGGTAAACACAGAAAAACCCTGAAGCCTTACCACTATGCAGGCTCATTTAAAACCCTTTATAGAACTAAAAAAATTACCTACCCAATTTGAAATGAAATTCAACAGTGCTTTATTTCATTTTTCTGTCTTACAGGATAGGGAGCTTTTCTGAGTGAATTGAGAGAACTCTATATTGTATGTCTCTCAGCATCCCACAAGCTGTGCAACAACTATGTAATACTGGAAATCTCTCAGCAATTTAAGGCTTTGAAATTCAAATAGTACTCACTTCTACAGAATCCCGAATTATAAAGTGTCCCAGTGTCACACTGAGATGGTCTGCTTTGCTGGGGTGGTTAACATCTAAACAGAGAAAATAATCTCATCTGACCAACAAAATCCAGTCAGACTTCGTTTATGTACAGAAGCATGGAAGCTTCCAGAAATTTTTATCTAAACTGAAGCTTAACTTCCCAGTGAGAAGCTTTGATGTTTCAGTGAAAAGCACAGAAGGTGAGAGGGTTATGTGTCAGAGCTGGGAGGGATGGTTTAAACAAGAAGAGATTTATAAAGTTTTCATGAGTATCTGAAACAATCTTTCAAAAGCCTTGAAATGTACAGGCAGCTGTCTGGTAAGTTGCTTGTCTTACAATAGGGGGGTGGGGGGGAAGGCAAAAATTGATTCTTACACTAGGGATTAGGCCACAGCACCAGGCAATGCATGGTATACCAAGAAGGTTTCACATCTGGTGTCAGCCTGGCTTTGTTTTTGTTTGCTGGCACTTACTGCCTTCAGTAATATACCAACACCAATGCAGGGAGATCCTAGACCTTAGATAGGGCTCCTAATCATCACAGTCACAGAAATTTTCAAACTCAAATGCCTAAAGATGCTATCACTAAAATATATCTGCAAGTAAGTAAAACTGGCAGGTAAATCTCCTTTTTTAATCAGGATTATTTTATTACGATGCAAGCCAACCCACTTTAGATTTACAAAAAATCAAGGTGGTAACTACCCTGCTGCAGAGGTGTTGAACAAGACAGAAAGTAAAGGCAGACATTCACATGCTGGTTGGAACAAAGCAGCTCCACTTCCTGGAAGCTACCCGACACTACTTCAGGTGCAGGAGACCTGGACCGCTTAGAACACATACCTGGCTGTAGCTCTGGATGGCACCTCTGGCCTGACCACTGCGGGCTGGGAGCTGGGCGGCTGCTGTTTCACCCAGGGCAAGGGTCTGGTTGCTGTGGTAGCTGGCTGAGTACTGGAAGGACCCTTCAGGTTTGGAATTGAGCTGGAGTGTGCTCTGGGAGAGGAGGCTGGGTCCTGCAAGGACAGGATTTGAGAGCAGTCAGAAAGTTTCAGTGAAAGAGCACATCTGTATTATCTGTCGAGTGAGCCTCAAAATTATCAGATATATATGACTTTAACTTTTCACAGTTTGGCTTTTCAGTAATAAAAATCACACACATTCAATTGCTTCTTTACCACTCATCAGTCATCGTTATTATTATGTTCCAGCTACAGACTACATTGCTTTATTTGCAAAAAAATATATGGCTTTGACAGGTGAAAAAATTCTAAGGCAACCATAATATTTGATAAAGAACTTTTGCTTTTCAGCTCAGAACAGTGGATTAGTTTTCTGTTTTGTAAGGATAAGCCTTGTTTCTTTCACTTAATAATATCCAGTCCTTCTGCATGGGAAATGCCAACTAGTTCCTCCCTGGGCCCTCAGCACATTAGATCTATTGATTAACTGCCACTCTGTCCTGTACACATGGTGATGTAATACTTTGGTGCCCACAGGGATGGATGGCAGCCTTTAAAATATTAATAGCTCCTCTCATCATGTAGAACTCACCCTGATCTCAGTGAATCTCTGATGACTGTTTTGTCAGCCAATCTTATCTCTTCCATCACAGCACTACATGGCAGGAGAGCCAAGTGCAAGCAGTGAGCTTAAATTGGGGCTGCCAGACTGAAGGGTGTGTTGGGAACATGAACAGTGACACTCATTTATATGACAGTTATTTAGTTGTTCTGTGAAGCTAAAACATGTTCTAATATTCATTAGGTTCACATACAAGTGATTTAGCTTATCACATACCCATAGCAAATTCCCCAGTTTGTGCACCAAGAGCATATATCAGACAGGGAAAGGCTCTTCCCACACTGCACTGTCATGTGGTTTAGACATGACCTCCCACAGCTGCTTTTAATGGTGAACTCATTCTGTCTCCATACTTGAAAGATACATTAAAGAATACACACCAAATCCTTCCTTATGCCTTCACTGATTTTAGTCTCTCCTAATTTTCAATAAACTTAATTTACTCTTCCATGGTGTTCAGGTCCAGCAAGTGAAACACAAGAGGGAAAAGGAGAGGGTTACGCTTGACTACAGTGTGAGTTACAAAGAAGTCTACCTTCAACACAACAGCTATCATCTATAGTATATTCAGCAGCTCTAGGATGATAGATTTGTCTTCTGCTCATAGGTGACACAAACCTTAAGGGATGTGAAATGGTCATGTTGGTTTTGCTCCTACAGAACATGTGAAAAGTGCACTTGTGGCAAAATTCCAGTGAATTTTACAATAAATAACTCCCAGTACTTTTGTCATACAGAGACCAAATTTTATAACCTTTAAGTCTCTGCTACAAGCATGTACAGCTGCTCCAAAAAGATTTCCACTTAAAGAATGTGCAAACAACCCCACCCCCAAGTTAACATGGAGAGTTCTATTTTTCCCCTAGCCTGTTTCTTAGAAATGGCAGAACCATTAAAACTGAGATTTTCCGAAATACAACCTAAACTGCTCGTATTATAAACAAATCACAGCAGGCTATGTAAAGTGGAAGTGTTCACATCTAAGTGTAGGCCGGGATTATGACATGATTTTATATATCAACACAGCAATTTATACTGCAAAGAAAATTGCATTCATCAGAATATTCCAGATACAGGAGAAATTTAGAAAGTATGTTCTTGTATTTTCCTTACAAGTGCAGAAGGAGACAGGGTTGCATGTATGCTGTTAGGTTATTAAAAATGTATCACATGCATAGGAGAGCTGAATTTAATCCTGCATGGGTGCTTATAAATCCAACATTTGGTAGCTTTCCATTCCCTGCCTCTGCAAATAGGGCTTACTAAGCATTTTCTGTTTAACTAATTTTATTACAAATTTCTTCCATGAAAGAATTTTTTTTTATTATTTTTTGGGGGGAGGGGGTAAAGAGTTTTGTTTGTTTTTTTTTTTTTTAAGAAAATACAGGCTTAGTTTTAAAATATATTTGTAGGCTTTATTTTAATCTTTTGGATTTTGAATTTTCACTGAGAAATTGTCTGTGATCAAGTGACATGATTAAGTCCAGAAAATTCACAAAAGTGTAACTTTCCCAGGAGGGGCAAAAGTTGCAGCAAGAAAGCAATTTCTGTGCATGAAAGTAAGTGTTTGTACTCATTCTGAAAGTAATTATGCTGTGACATTTCTAAAGCTTAAATAATGATTAAACTGTCACATGCTATAAACTCAATATGTTTAAATTTTCATTGCATCTGGATTTCAAGTGTTCCTTTCATATTACTGTGGTGCACTAGGGGATTTACATAGCCAGCTAGAATCACATACATGGGTTCCCTGCACTATCTAGCCTAAACGTTTCCATGCACTCTAAGAAAGTTATCCAAACCACAGGGAAAAAAAAATAAAGTTTGGAGCACGTGATTTTAAGTTCACTAACAACTCTATAGCAGTTTTCAGTTTGTACCTTAACAAGCAGTAATGAACAATTAAAACATACATACATTTAAAAAAAGTAATTACAAAGTCATTTGAGAGAAACAGCCAGATAGATATTAAATTTTTAAATAAGCCTACATTTCTCAAGTAAACAGAGAATACAGTTGTGGCTACTCATCTATAAATAAGTCTAAACCAAACAAATACGTTTGAGATCAATCAGCGTAATGTTGAAAAAACACAAGTTCCTTTCTCAGGGTTTAGGGACTACAAGCAAACCCATCTTGTCTGACAGGGAAAAGATGGATCACTTTTCTCATGAACATTCTTGAGATTTCACTCTGAAGACAAACCCAAGCTTTCTGATGAGGCAGGACTTCAACCAGAAGAGAAGAAAGTGTTTTGTGTACTTCCATCCACTGATGGCTCTTGACAACAAAATATTTTTTTTTTCCATGGATAAAATTTAAACTCTATTGTGTTGGTGTAAGAAAGCATTCACACAACTATTTTTCATTTGTTTTCAGAGGAGTTAAGGCAGCTGGAAATTCTCTGTTTTCAGTTAGGCAGTCGGAATCACTGGTTAACTACTAGAACAATTCAGTCTTATTTGTTTCCTTAATGATACATAATTAACAACCAATCTCAAATTTTAAATAAGCTTGAAAACAAACACTTCCAGCTTCATAAGGTTTGGTTTAGCAGATACCAAGGATTTATAGTATTGCCTTAAAAATTTATAATAGATTTTGTTTCTATTTGGGGGTATGGGGAAAATATAACTACCTATTTTCCTGTTTTTTTCACCAGCACATGAAAAAAATCTATTGGCCTTGTTAAAGAATATTAGTGTTGGATTACTCATAGTGGACAGTATCAACTTTTCACTGACTCAGTCAGTCAGTACAACTTTCCTCCTGTATTAAAATAGTACAGATATGAGTGCAAATTCAGAGCCATCATACTGCAAGAGATGCCATTGTGGGCTAAGTTTGTAAGACGGAGCAATACCTTCCTCATAACCTCGAGTAGAGTGGTGTGTAGGGCTTCCCCATCTTCCTTACCTTGGCTGCTGTAACCCAGATCAGTAAGGACCTCAAAGGAGAGGGAGAGGGTGTGCATCTTGTCTGGGACACAGACAGCACCCACTAAAGCTGAGGAAAGCTGCTGGAGCACGGAGAAGACCAGAAAAGAAGGGCATACCTACATAAGGGAGTCAAGCTACAATGAAACCTCAGAGGTGAGGAAGAGCAGAGGACTCTTCTAAGAATCACAGAAAGGTATCAGGAATTTCCCTTGTGATCTGGAGACTCAGGTACTGGCAGGCACAGCAGAATTAGAGGAAAGGAGTCACCCATTCAGTGAGGGGAGGGGGCTGGCTTCTTGTGAAGCCCTTTTAATTTGTTTATATTACACATCTCTCTTACTGGTAGTTATGTTGGTTATTACATGGCCATTATTATTCTCTTCCAGAAACACAGAATCATGGTATTTCCTAGATTGGAAAAGATTTTGAAGATCATCTAGTACAGTCATTAAGTTAACACCAGTCAGGCCTCGACTAAACCATATCTCTAAGCCGTATATCTACAAGACTCAAAATACCTTCAGGGATGGGGACTCCACTACTGCCCTGGGCAAGATGTTCCAATGTCTGATAACCCCTTCAGTAAAGTAATTCTTCCTAATATCCAATCTAAACTTCCCTTAGCACAACTCAAGGCCATTTATTCTTGTTCTATCACTTGTTACTTGGTTGAACAGACGGACCCCCACCTCGCTACAACCTCCTTTCAGGTAGTTATAGAGAGCAATAAGGTCTCCTCTCAGCCTCCTGTCTAAACAACCACTAGTTGCTCAGCCACTCCTCATAAGACATGTGCTCTAGATCCCTCTCACCAGCTTTGTTGCCCTTCTTTGGACACGCTCTGGTACCTCAATGTCCTTCTTGAACTGAGGCGCCCAAAACTGAACTCAGTATTCAAGGTGCGGCCTCATCAGTGGTAGGTGAGGGTGTAAAAAGAAAAAATCACAGAGGTAAAATCACTTCCCTGGTCCTACTGGCCACACTGTTCCTGATACAGGCCAGGATGCCATTGGCCTTCTTGGCCACCTGGACACACTGCTGACTCATGTTCAGCCTGCTATCAATCAATACCCCCAGGTCCCTCTCTGCTGGGCAGCTTTCCAGCCTTTCACTCTCCTCCCCAGGCCTGTAGTGCTGCTGGGGGTTGTTGTGGCCAAAGTGCAGAATCCAGAATTGGGCCTTATTGAAACTCATACAATTGCCCTCAGCCAGTCAGTCGAGTCTGTCCAGATTCCTCTGCAGATCCTCCCTACCCTCAAGAAGATCAATACTTCCACCCAGCTTGGTATCATCTGCAAAACCCTGATAATTTAAGAGATTTAGAACATTTGAGAGCACCTGGCACTTACTTCAAGCAAAACAAGGAAGAGGAGCAGATGTAATGCAGGGCTTAACCCTCCCCTGAGTTCTATCACTAAAGAGAGCAGCAGCACTGAAGCCCACACTTGCTACCTTTCTGCCATATTGCATTTGACAGAAAACACATAGCTTGACTTTCCACTGAACAGGCTGATCCATGGCATTTAGTGTGTTGCATAAATGTAAACTGGTGAGTTAGAGACTCCATCACAGGCCGTAGTAGAAGGAGAACTTCTGCAGCATCTGCCTGTCTCTGTCAAGGGGGCAGTTGGGGAAGAGGGGTGCAAAGGTTACAGAACGAGCCCCACCACGTGCAGCAGGGGCCATTCCTGTGACCTTTACCTGTGAGTGACAGGCTGTTGCACTGGCAGCGTTTCTTCATGGGCCACCGATTTTCTTTCTGAAGAGAAATACAACGTGCAATGCTGCAATAAGGTGCAGCATAGCTATTTAAAAGGCAAGCCAAGGAAGTGAGCGGTCTTAAATGATGACATTATTATTAATTCAAAGACACCACAGTAACAGTTTATTATGGGAAACCAAAGTGACCCAAAGAATCTAGGTTACTATTATTGCTATTATTCATGGCTGGGTCAAAAATGGGGAAAAAAAAATATTATTAAACCATTTATCCTTTTAATTTCAAGAGCAATATTTTCTTTGGAAATAAAATAATTTGCCTGTCATTTCAGCTCTCTTCACACTACCTCCTCTTCCCTCTTCCATCATTTGGAGTGAAAAGCAAATGCAAACTGACCAAGTGAAAAAAAGATCACAACCTAAAACTTTGAATTATGTTTCTTTAATAACTTATTCTTGAACAGTGAATGTTTGCATGCAGAAATAGTTTATGACTGTCTCAGAACAGTAGACTACTAGGATACTTCTCAGTACCTGCATGTACTGTTATAGCTCTACCAGTGCTTGTTTGGAAAAAAAAAATACTTACAAGTATAGAATAAATATACATAAACTTCTAATTATTCTACTTCTTATGCAAGAACTGACAAGGTACTACAGACCAATAAGTAAAAAAAAACCCAAAGAATAACAGTAATACAACAATAATCTTCCACCATTTTACTTATTTTACCATATTTCTCTACTTAGCCATTCCTTAGATTTCCTTTTCTTCAAATCACATTTTGCAGCATAACTAAAACAAGATAAAGGAAACGATATTGTGTGAAAAACAAGTGTACTTTGCTTTTAAATAATGTCCCATTCCTCCACATAAAAAATTATATTCACTTGTATAACTGACTTTATACCTGCATTTCATCAGAGCAACCCAACTTGTACATTGACGAAAGGTCGAAAATGACCATTTTTTACGCTCAGAAACTGTCAAGGGCTAAAGCTGCTGTATTCAAATCTGTTGGAATACACTTGCCAATTTCAGTAGGAGTCAAATCAGTTTTTAAGATATTTGAAGTGCAATAAAAGGATGTGTACTAACAGAGAAAATGTACCAATTGAATGTACAGTATAAAATGAATTTTTAACAAATATGATGCCAGTAAAAGAGCAGCTATATTATTAGAAATATCTAACAGATCTATTACGTTAGCACCACTGCTCCAAATATTAAAAGCATCTTTCTTTCTGCTAGTTCTTCTGTGATGAGAGGGGATTCAACACTCCCTGGCATTGCCAAACTCCAAGAGTACAGCATGTAACTTTCCTTTCCTCACTTGCTTGGAAGCAAACCCCAAGAGAATCTGGGTGTTCAGCTGCCTACTGTGATCCACAGCCCCAGGCAGCATGATGCCCGAATTAAGCAGAGACAGGATTACATTTTAAAAAGAAGAAAGAAAAAAGCAAGAAACAAAGACCAAAGTGCATCAGTACTGAATCTTGATTCAATGAATAGTCATTAATTCCAACTGGAGCTTCAGTGGGAGATTACAGAAAATAAGCATGAGCATCAACACTAGTTGAAAAGCCAGGGAACTTGGTTGGCACTCCGACCTGGTGAGTCATCACATGTTTTCTTCCCTTCTCCTGGAAGGTAGGGCACTGTCTGGTGACCACACAAGCAGCAGAGCTCACTCGAATCATATCCCATAGTGGTGGTCATAAGCAGAGGAGTATCTCACGTAAGAAACCCAGAAGGAACTTTGGCTCTAAGATGCTTACCAGCATCAGAAGTTAAACAGTTTTTTAAGTGCTGAGATACTTGTCCAGTAGCCTTACACTGATAAGAGATGGGCAGCAAAGAAGCACAGCCTATTAAATTTTGATCTTTCTAATATTACTAGATCATGACCAGGGATTTAAAACCAAACACAGATGCAAATTCTGATAAGATCTAAGTACAATCAGCACTTACATATTTTTACCTACAGGGCAGCATGTTAAGGTAGTAGGAATCTGTGAATTAACTCCCTTATGAACTTTGAGTACTTTATATTTTGTCTATCTCATACTGTAGCACCATTGTTGGGTCACAAAGATAAACAGCCAGATGATTGTGGGATTCCTGTAACGGAGCAACTCAAAAAAAAAAAAAAAAAAAGCAAGCTAAAATTCTTCCATGCAGGGCTATCAATGACAGGGTATCCTCTGTGTCTGCCAGTCAAACATCTGAAAAGATATTCCCATCTCCTAATCCTTTTACTGCAGTATCTCATGGAATACTTCACAAATTGTAACCACATTATGCAACAATTCAAGATGATACTATAGCAACAGTATGGTCAGTCTTCAATACAAAAAAAAGAAAGGCTAAATTATGGAAAAGGACTAATAGATTAGATTACAGAGCAGAATTTATCTTTGAACAAGTATTCAATAATAGAATATCTGCTAGTTGTTCAATTATAAAATAATTACTGTATAATGACAAGTTACATACAGTACTATATTATTACAAGATAAGGGCATGATTAATTCAATATTCTAAATCTATGTGAAAATGACTTCTGAATTGGCTAAAATAATTACACTACAAACTAGAGAAACATGTACCTAGCCAGCCCCCATGAGATAATTGCATGCTTCTTTCTTAGTTTTTCATGTGAAGTTCCCAACAAAAATACCGTGCAAGTGAAAGGAGAAGGATTTTTTCTCTCCTTAAGATTTAAAGTCAGTTGGCTTGCCAGGGCACATTTTCTTCCCTGAATAAGTAGTGAAGTGGAGGATTACTATTGTGTTATACATTTCTATTTGTTCAGTCATCTATTGCAATGCCAGTTCTAATTGACAAAGGAAACAGACCAAAACATGCTCAAACAAACATTTAATTAGCTTCTATACCAATTATAAACAACACTTCACTCACCTTCGATCAAGTGACAGAAGTAGTAATGATAAATTATAGAGTAAGTGTAAATAAAGTGTTTTAATTAGTGTAATTAATCACTTTACACATTCTTTAACCTGCTTGTTCATTTGGGTAACAGTTGAAAGAAACGACTTTAACGTCCTTTGAACATTCATTTACGGAGTTAATAGGTTAAGGTGCCTAACATCCCAGCGAGAGGAACCATCTCCTAACTGTTAGTATATGCCTAATTAAGGATTTCAAATACCAAGAAGTCATCACTTATTGTTTCTTCTGCCGCTCAGGTAATTTAGTTTAAGCATGAAATATTAATTCCTACCCCATAACCTACTTTTATTGTTAGTTCATTTAAGTGTGTGTACTCATGGTAAGTAGGTGCTAACAACTTCTAAAGATGACTTGTTATTTGTTGCTCAGTTTTACAAAGGAATTGATGATTAAATAAAGTGTCATAAAATAAAAGATCAGGTCAGGCACCTATAAAGTGGTCACTTAATTTCTGAGTGTTCAGTTGCATTTGGGATGCTGGGTGAATCCTGAAACTAGACTGAAAGAACAATAAAAATAGGGATAAGTCTTCATGGTAACCTTCTAGTGTCCTTCCACATGGGGATGATAGTTAATGACAAGGTAGATGAACCTGTTCCTAGGGATAATAATTCTTTGGCATCTCACTGGTATATTCTGTTTTCCAAGTCCTTCTCCCACAGTTAAGTGGCATATCTGGCTGGGACTAGAAGTAAACTCTCCCTCGAAATCAGAAGGGTAAGGAACATTAGTTCGTTTGTTTTAAACCCCTCTGTTGCAGTATGGGCTATTTTTGAGGCCATCTGAAGCACTCTTTGAAGAATCACAGAATGATTGGAGTTGTAAGGGACATGTAAAGATCACCTAGTCCAAACCCCCTGCCACAGCAGGATTGCTTAGAGTAGATCACACAGGAACAAGTCCAGGTGGCTTTTGAAAGTCTCTGGAGACAGAGATTCCACCACCTCTCTGGAGCTGGTTCCAGTGCTCTGTTACCCTCACAGTGAAGAAGAATTTCCTCATGTTGAGGTTGAACCTCCTGTTTTCCAGTTTATGGTCATTGCCTCTAGTCCTGTCACTGGACACCACTGAGAAAAGCCTGGCCCTGTCTTCCTGACACCCACCCTTTAGATATTTATAAGCATTGATCATAGAATCATATGTAATTGATAAGATCCCCTCTAAGCCTCCTCTTCTCCAAGCTAAACAGACCCATCTCTCTCAGCCTTTCCTCATACGGTAGGTGCTATAGGCCCTTAATCATCTTGGTGGCCCTGTGCTGAACAATGGCCCTGTGCTGGACCCTCCCCAGTAGTTCCTTGTCCCTCTTGAAGTGAGGAGCCCAGAACTGGACACAGTAATCCAGGTGAGGCATCACCAGCACAGAGTAGAGGGGGAGGATAATCTCCCTCAACCTGCTTGCCACGCTCTTCCTAATGCATGCCAGGATGACATTGTTCTTTCCATGATAGCCACAATTACCCCCTGCCTCCACTGCTTCCACCTGCACTTTTTGCAACTTCCCAGAGACTAGAAAAAGGTGAAGAGGGGAGAGACACTGTTAGCTCATAGTCATCCTGTTGTCCACTAGGACTCCCAGGTCCTCTTCCCCAGACCTGCCCTCCAACAGATAGCCCCCAACCTGTACTGATACATGGGATTGTTCTTCCCCAGATGCAGTCAAACAGTTTACACTTGCCCTTATTGAATTGCATTAGATTTCTCCCCGCTCAGCTCTCCTGTCTAGATCATGCTGGATGGCAGTACAGCCTTCTGGTGTGTCAGCCACTCCTCCCAGTTTTGTACAGTCAGCAAACTTGCTGAGAGTTCCTTCTTCCAGGTCATTGAAGATATACTGAATAGGGCGGGGCCCATCACTGACCCCAGGGGGATGCCACAAGCCACAGGCTTCCAACAAGACTCCGCCTCATTAACCAAAATTCTGAGATCTTTCCTTCAGCCCGTTCCCAATCCAACTCATGGATCAGTGATCCAATCCACACTTCCTAAGCTTGTCTGTGAGGATGCCATGGAGGACAGTGTCAAAAGATTTGCTGAAGCTGAGGTAGACCATGACCACTGTCTTCCCCTCATCTATCCATCTAGTGGTACTGTGGTAGTTAGGGTCCGGCGTTCGGAAGTTTTCCGCGTTGTACGGGAAGGTAGGGACAGCTTGATAGCCAATAG
>JANHFX010012966.1:0-53959 GCA_027560015.1 Chloroceryle amazona | reverse complement strand
GGAAAACATCTTAAATCGTGGGGTAGAGTCGTGCGGGCTTTGCAGAAAGCCATGCAGGAGCAGGAAACTTGGAAGGCAGAAACGGACCATCTGTTGGTCACCCCGAAACTGGGAGTCGGGGCAGCCACACAGACTCCGTGCCCTCTAGAGGATGGCAGCTCTGCTGATCCCGGAGACCTGCCAGGGGGCGATACACCGCCAAACCCCCCGAACCATAATAAAAAGTTATCAGATTGGTCAAGCATGACTTCTTGTTGAATCCATGCTGACTACTCATAATAAGCCTTTTTTCCTTAACATGCTTTGAGATGGTACCAAGAAACTCTTGGTGGTGCTGAGAAGATGTAGGATGGTTTTGGAAAGCAAAGGAACTGAGTGAGGGGAAGGGAAGACCTGTAAGTGCCTCAGGGGCATGACAAGGACCAGCCATTTTGCCACTTAAGTACAGTCTCTCAATCTTAAGTCTCTCCTCTCTTCACCTTTTTCTAGTCTCTGGGAAATTGCAAAAAGTGGAGGCAGGAGGTAATTGTGGAGATCATGAAAAGACAATTTTTTCTTAATTAGAGGCAGAAAAATAAAAATAACCAAGAGAAAACTTCAGACCTGAAGACAGAATCAAATCCTGTCAGCTACAACTGGTGAAACAGATTCTGTAGGAAAAGAAGGACTTTCAAACCGTCTGTTAGTCAGATCTCAAAAAGAAGGCAACAAGTAGCTATAATACAGCAATAGGAATAAGCATTGCACCCATTCTCCCTCTAAAGCTGGGACTAGTACTAGAATAGCACTAGGAAAATATTTCAAGATATGCTTTCTAGGAGGTATCAAATATTAAAGATATCAGTACTCTCACATTACAAGAAAAAATGCAAAGGCTGCAATATAACAAGGTGTTCTGTATCCTAATAATGAAGAAAGCTGGGGGGTGGGGTGGGAGGGGGAGTGGAGGGGAGGGAAGCAAATACATACTTAAAATGAAGAAATAAATTATAATACTTTATATGCTAAATCACAAGCAGCTCCTTGGTTATGAAACTAACACATCCCTTTAGATGAGAGGCAGCAATTCTTAAATGAGTACAATGAACACAAACTCGTTTTACAAAAAAGGAAAGTAATTTATATGCGATACCATTCTCGTTAGCATTACGAGGGCTATGTTCTACCTACAAACACAGAAAAGAGTTTTAGTGTTGCTATAGAACCTATTCTTAGATACTGGAAAACAGGATTTAGTGAAATGCATTCAGAAATGCACAAAAAAATTAATTTTCATCCAAGAATTCCATAAATTATGCATATCTAGTAAAATGACGCAAAACCTAGGCTGATACCATAATATAAGGGAACACAACAAGGATATCCCTTCTAGATCTCTTTTTGACCTAATTACTACCAGAATGAAAGATGAAGAACACTTGCTTTCAAGAGTAAATGAACTGGGAATAGAAAATAGTTTCATTAGATGCTGATTTTCATATGATTTTTACACAAGATACAAATTCTGCCATTATTTTAAGAGGAAAACAGAGATGTTGGCTAGGGATTGAAGTAATAAATCACTACTCTAAGGGATAGCAAAGAGCCATGAATGTCCACAAGAAGTAGTAGAAAAGCATGATGTGAATCACATAGAAAAAAAAAAAAAAAAAAGAGAGAAAGAAAACCTGCATCCCACACCAAGAATAAACAGTTCTTTTTTGGTGATCATATTGAAATGCCAGAGTCAGGGCAGAGGGTATAGGATAGCATCAACGTGTAATTCAGAGAGGACACCTGACAGTACCAGGTTTCCACCTACTGTGTAACACTAACAAAACTAACAAAGTGCCTCCAAATAAGAGGAATCCCTGTGTGATTAAACTAGGACTAGAGAGTAGCAAATGTGATCTCCTCTTATTGTTTGGTAGAATCATGTTTCAAAACTTTGGTGCTCAGAAAATATTGCCCAGTGGTTAAAATGTTACCTCCGTGAAACTCTGCAGGTGGTACCCAATCCTAGGAGTGTCAGAAGTCACACAATACTTCAGTGTAACAGAAGTTTGCTATCTATTAAAAGATCATGAGTGTGGATCCACAGAACAGTACCTGAAGTGGGCTTGTGGGTGGCATTAGATACAGTTCTGACTGTGACTACAGGAAGAAACTTGCATGCAGAAGGAGGTACTACATGCAGTGACACAGACAGCAAGCTCCAACTTAGAAGGAACTCCCTTGCGTCCATCTGGGAAACACCGAATTTCAGCATAAATAATTGTTACTTTCTATTTTGTATTTTCATTGTCAGCTTCTCATTTTGCAAAGAATAACTACATTTAAAATAGTGTGTGCTTGACTGATAGAAGAAAAAGCCAAGTAAATGAAAGATATATTTTGCACGATTAAATCCTAACTTTTTGCAAGTATTTTATACCTTTGAAGACCAATTGTAAGTGTGATGTGTTCCTAGTCACCCTCCGTGCCTAGCACAGCCTAAAGCTGCTCTTGGTAGTAATAAGCAGTGTTGCCTTTTTATTTCTAGGAAATAAAATGAGATAGTTATAGACATGCACAAACATGACTCACATGGAAGCTAAATGCATTATCAGAAATCAAAACATTAGGCAAATCTCTTCTTATAGACCCAAATTAGACTGTAGGAAAATAATAATAACAACACTTAAAAAAAAAACAAACCACAAAAATGCCTACCAGCTTCTGACCACTAAGCACATAAAACCACTCACAGACATATGGATCTAATACAAAAGGCATCAGTAGATCTATTATGCTATTATGTTGTTCTATGAACTTAACCATTACAACAAAACAGGTTTTCTCTTCTTGTGTAAAGCAGAACTCTGGTTTTATCCTGACCTTTGACAGGCTTAAATCTTGAGTCTTTTCTGTCCATCAATGAAAACTGCTCTTTGGTCTCTGAGGTGAGCCAGTTCAGAATGTGTTTAGCACTGCCTTAGAATTCAATTAAGAAGTCAAAAAGGTCAAAATTCTATGACAATCTGTTTCATTTGCCAACAAATCTGCTGCCACAAACCAGAAACTGCACCCTTTTGCTCCCACTTTCTCTTTCTGTGTCCACAAATGTGCACTACTCTTTGCTCTCATGTTGTACTCAGAAAATGCTTTTCCTCATTGATAAAGCCAGAATGAAAAAAAAAAATGGAAGCAACTCCCTACGCTGAATTGTCATAGAAGTCACAAAAATACTACTTTATTAAGAGTTGCTTGAGCTGCATGTAGCACAGAAGAAATCAAACCCAAACCAATACCTGCCAGAATTTTCTGTACCATATACATCATCTTACACAAGCTAACAAGCCAACTACCTCTTTTTCAAGGCTGCATCCAAACACTGCTTACACTCACAAACTGGCACCGGCAGATCCCAGAATGATGCAGCTCTGTGCAGAGCGTGCGGGTGCTGGCATGCCACTAAGGCACGAGCGTGGCAAGTAGTTTATCAGTCTGTCATGAGGATGTGGGTGCATTTGTTTCCTGGCCTGTACTACAGACACAATATTTACTGATGTTCTTTTGTATTGTATGTTCAGATGCCAGAAGTCTTTCTTTGTTCTGCTTCTACAGATGCTACCATAAGTCACTGTCATTTTCTAATGAGTTTCAGTAACTGCTTCCTGAGGTGGATGAGGGAACACCTGGTTGCCTCTGCAGGATTAGTGTTTGCCACAGGCTAAGCATTACAAACTGATCACTACCTCTTTTCCATCTCTGATGCTGCTACTAATTGTTGCTGCTTTGTTTGTCTTGACTCTCACCTTTCCATTTCCCCCCTTCATATGTTACTGCTTCTGTGTTGACATTCACGTTATGTACCACAGTAATAAAATTAGATTGTGAGGGGTTGTTTTCTTTAGGCAAGGATTTTAAGTCAGTTGCGTGGCATAAAATGACACCAAGTACCACAGTTAGATTTATCTCAGGACAAGCAAGCTCAGAGATATGAAGCAACATTATGATATCAGTATGGAATGTATACATTTAATCATGTAGACATAACCAAAAATCAGGAAACTCCAAACATGCTGCAGGTGACAGCACATTGAAACAAAAAATCAGCTGCCATACAGCAATTGGAGGAAATCAGAAATTAGTTACAGTGTTGTCATAGTGTTACCTCTGGACTCCCCACAGGACACACCAATGAGCACTGCGGATTTGCCTGAAGTCATGCAAAAAGTGAGGATAGCAAGGCTGCTTTTAGACATAAAATGTGTATTGATTTTATTTTTTTTTTGGCTCTGAGGATGAACCATCATCTGTTTTGGGGACAAGATACTGAGGCTTTATTTCATGATGTCAGAACAGAAAAGATAAAGGAACTGGAAAAATAAAAGATGGAATTGAAACAAGAAAGGAAGCAACAGACATAAGGATATGGTAATAGGTAGTTTAGGGAAAGACAGGACAGCAAGAAAAGGTGAGAAAGCCCAGGAGAGAAGAGGACTAGGGAGAGATACTGAGATGGTGTGCCTCTGGTTGCAGATTCCTTCCGGAGGAGAGGAAACTTTAAGAGGCATCCTGCAGCAGTTTAGGTCCAACAGTAAGGGCAAGTACTGGACCATCATGTTTTGAACAGTTCTGCCAGTCACTTCTAGCACTTTCTCCCTGAGAAGCCTATAACCCGCCCCCAGACAACCTACCAATTTACAGAAGGGGTCCAGAAGAATTGAGAAGATTGAAGCTTTGCACATGAGGGTGCCCACAGGAACTCCCATGCCACCCCTGAGGAACCAGAGAAAGCACAACCTGCTCCCTGAATGGTTATGGTTCCTTCAGCCTTCACCAGGCCTCCTGCTTGTAAACAACCACCCTTGAACATGAAGAAGACAGGCAGTGAACCAAAGCCAAACGAGATCAGCTGGATCCAAGTCACAGTCCCTAACACTCCACTGTCAGATACCCATGGTGGACCACGGCTGGTGAAGCAGACACCAAAGCCTGCCACGAATCCTGGTGGTGTGAGCTCATACTCTGGCTCTGCTCATAATTTTGCCTTTGCAGTGGTCTCCTTCTGACTGCATAAGGGAAGAGACCAAAAAGGAAAACTCCATTCGCACTCCTGTAGTGAGAAGACTGACATGAATTTAATTGGGTGCAGTATGTCAGCAACAGCAACATGCCTGTGCTACCTGGCCCTTACCATCCTAATACCCATGATAAGAGCAGAGGTGATGGAGCACCGAATAACAGTGTTTGAGCTACATCTTTTCATCTGATGCTATTCCTTTGAACTCTGCCTCTGAGAGAGGATGAAAACAATCAAGTCCAAGCTCAGGATGCTTAGAGCTGATGGAGTGTTTCCTGAGGCAGCACTGGCTGTAAACACTGATGCTGAGATCTAAGAGCTGGCGCTGGGGTGAGCACTAGAGCCTGCTTCATATTATCAAATCTTAAAGTCTTAGCAGGGTGCCATGATTTAATCCCGTCTGACAACTAAGCACAACACAGAGACTTGCTCACTTCCCCCTGGTGGGATGGGGAAGAGAATTGGAAAGGTAAAAATGAGAAATCTTGTGGCTTGAGATAAAGACAGTTTAACAGGAAAGGCAAAAGATGTGCACACAGGCAAAGCAAACCAGGGAATTAATTCAATACTCCCATCAGCAGGCAAGTGTTCAGCCATCTTCAGGAAAGCAGGGCTCCGTGACACGTAATGGTTACTTGTGAAGACAAATGCCAACACTTTGAATGTGCCCCCCTTCCTTCTTCTTCCCCCAGCTTTATATGCTAAGCATGATGGCATATGGTATAGAATATCCTTTTAAGTCACTTGGGCTCAGCTGTCCCCGTAGTGTCCCCTCCCAAATTCTTGTGCACCCCCAGCCTACTTGCTGGTGGGGTGGTGTGAGAAGCAGAAAATATGACTTTGGAACGTAGAAATTTCAAAACCAAGATATTGAAAATGCTTGTATTAGAAGAGATGGATGGAATAAGATGAGGCATCCAAAATGTCCAACCACAAGTATTTCCTCTGAATATTTTGCAATATTGACAGACGTTTCATCAATAAATCAAAATTCCATCAGATCTCATTCTCTGAGCAATTTACCTGGAGCTAAGAGCTATTGAGTCAAACAGCCAAGTTTGCATTAATGCAGCAGAAATAAAGCTGGTGTGACCCATGTTAGGCACTTCTGCCACTTGTACTCCAAAGACTCCAATCCTAAAATGAAAGAGGGACACGTACACTTCCTAAGTGTTTTTAAGTTCTGAAATGTACTCAAAGAGGACATGATTTTATTAGTGTGTATGTTTACCAGGAAACCCCATGAGAACACCTCCTTTGTGTGCACAAAGCATGACTCAGCTGGATCACCCTCGTTCTCAGAGCAGATAATGAAATCAAAATAACTTCATCTATCAACCAATTGTGTGGTCCACTGATGCCAGATTTCATCTCATTGAGCTTGTCAGCCATCTGACAGGTGGCAATTTCACAAAGCAAGAACTACAGGATGTCAAACACATAAACACACATCCTCTTACACATTCATTGTGTAAATAGTGCCTTTTTGTTTCAATCCATTTACAGTATCTATGAATAAAGCAGATGATAAAAGATGAAAATCATTAAGGTTGAACAAGGAGTACTCTTTCAAACTGAGACATCTGCTTTCACACCAAGTAAGGAGGATCTTTCTTATTGTAAAAAATTGCTGAAACAAAACTGAATTATGAGAATAAAATAAGAGCTTAGCCCATCTTAGCCTCAGATTTAGGTTATTTAAGTGAAAAAAACATATCCGTCTAATACAACAGCTATAGATAAATTCATGTTATAAAAATAATCTGTTTCTGTAACAAAATTCATTCTTCAGAGTTAAAAAACTCAACATCTAAATGGTACTACTAGCCATTTGCGCTGCATTTTGGGCAAATAGTTTCAAGTGACTAAGAATTAATATGTAGTGGGACTGAGTCCTCAGTGGTGAGCCATGATTTTTCTTCCCTGGATGTACTGAGACATCCTTAACTGCCTGCATTCCTGTCAACATATAGCTTCAGTGAAGTGCAATCTAAAATGGTGTTATACAAGAAGACAGTGTTATTTAATCTACACTGTATTTATTCCCTTATCAGTGTGTTGAATTCTGTCATTAATCCTGAGCAGCAGGACAATGGGCTTACAGATAAAAATATATTCTGAAAATGTGTGGGGAAAAAAGATTTGTCTGGAGTACTGGCAATGTCAGGTGGGAAAAACTGGAATTCTGATATAAACCACTTATTTTTAAGTTGAAATTTAAAATGTATCATTTTAAAAGTACCAGACAGTTGGAAGACTGATCTAAGAGACTTTCTGATCCACATCAACAATAACTCTGTGATATCCATTTAGAGAACAAAGAAGAAGGGTTGCCTCATGAAGTGAAAATCTGTGAAATGATTCCATTTCAGCTAGAAACTTAAACACCAAAAGCTCCATAAATCTGTCTCATAATCCTTTTAAGACTGGTCTTATGCTCATTTTGTGGAGACTGAAGCAAAGGAAATAGCATGAAAGATTTAAGTGTAGATACCTTAAATTAAAATTAGAGACTTCTGGATTAGGAGACATTTGAGCCTGTGGTTTACGCTAGGAAGTGCCAATGGGTTTGCTCAGTAATCTCAGCAGTCCATCTAAACCTCATTTTGCTAATGCCATGACAGGGGCTATAACTGTTGCCTGTCTCTGCCACTATAACCTGTAAGGATTCAGTGAGCTCCAACTAGCTATCTCAGAAATGGTTTTGATGCTAGTATCAAGGCAGTTCTCTGGTGTGGCATGCCAGTGACACATAGGGATGAGGGTACAGGGGAATCAGTAGGAGGGAAAGAAATACAAGACCAATATATTCCTCTCATTCCACATTTATCTCACTCTTACACTACCCATCTGTAAAAAGACAACTTACAAACATTGGCAGGAAAATGTAGTTCGGTCCTTAATGGTTGTTCAGAGGCCTCTGGTTTCTCTGTGGCACAGAGGATGGATATCCGGGGGCCTCAGGCAGTTCATGAGGACCTTTCCCACTTACCTGCGGGCCAGCCTGCAAACTTATCCAGCCACAATGACAAACATCCTCAGCAATCACCCTTCTTCACTCTGAGAGCTGTGTATCTATGTCTACTCTCCTTCTTTCCATGAAGCTTTCTAACTTTTCAATTGTTCTTATATGTAATAGGGTGAGAAAAAAAGAAGGAAAAATATGTAACCTAAAAAAGGAGTTGTACTGACTAGGTAGCAAAAGGAATGACTCTGAAGTAGTTGTGTGATTTTGAGACAGTGGTGAAGTGATGGGATGGGGAGGATAAATGTATCTTATCTCCTTCATCCCCTATCTTTTCAAGCTTTCTAATCTGAAATACTAGTTTTTGGTGTCCACAAACCATATTCAGCCCTTTTTTTTTTCACATGTCTTTCCCCACTAAATTAACCAGTTCTGTCATGAAAATACTTTTTCTGAGCTACAGTAACTATTCACGACTCCTGTGTTTTATGTCTGTCTGAAACATCCCTAGTATTTTCTCTGACATGAACTAAATTTTATTGCCCTGAATGTTTCCTTTGCCAGTGATTTCAGGTCCTACTCTTACTGCACATCCCCATCCCTCTCTCATGACTCATCTCCAGTGTCTTATATGCAACTAACTTTGTTGTTGCATGTTTGATTTTTCCCATGATCCTATTTAAAGTGAGAGTTATTGATCTTCATTTGTGAAAAAGCAGTATTTTTGAGTTCCCATTAGAAAAGGATAATAGTGGAGGGAAGAAATTGTTTTGTAGAGGGGCAGCCAGCTCTGCAGTCAGCTCCAGGCTGTCACTCTGTGTGTTACAGTGATGTGTACATTGCAGGGAGGAGAATGAATTGAGTGCCCTCAAAGTGACACTGAGGGACAAGGTTGGTCCACTAGGAGCATCCTGTACCTGATCACCCTCAGGGACTGAGGACCACTGTTGGTGGTGACATCTGCACAAACGCTTGGGACAAGCTGAACTCCCCTCTGACTCCAAACAAAATATGTCAGATCATGTTTGATGTACACTGGAGTGATGCAGGGCTGACAGACCTATGGCAACATAAAGATAAAATCACTGCAGTACAGAGAATGATACCACGGAGATACAGGTTGAAGTCTTAATTCAGTTGTAGCTTCCTGTGTAATTCTGGAATTTTCCTTACTTTTTGTTTGTTCACTTGTAACTGCAAACACATGGTTTTAGAAAGTCAATTTACACTAAGATGGCACAGAAGGAAGAGATGGGCAACAGTGCAGGAGTTTTCTTCAGGTGCATATAAATGTCTCCTAGGGTCAGCACAACCACAGAAAACTTGTACGAGAGCACACAGCAGTTCTGCATCTGGCCATCTTGGTCTGATAATAATTACTTTCCAAACAGTGCTTGCTCTGCTTGCATTTCACCAAATTAGTAAAAGCTTTTTTTTTTTTTTCTTTTGCCTTTTTTTTTTTTTTAAATTGCTGATTCACACTCAATAAGTTTGCAAAATAGTGAGGATCTCTACTGGTAATATAGAACCCCTCCTGTGTAAGCCCCTTTCATATGACTTGTCCCATTAGCCTTTTTTCATGCCTTTTATTTGCTACTAAAGGAATAGCACATGTGAAGTGATGTTTGGGATTTAGAGTATTATAACAGCCGCCTGCTATGTGACAACTTTTTAAACTAATTCTGAGAAATCAGAATGCGTGAAACTGAATCACAAAGATTCTGACTATTCTCACTAATCCTCTACAAAAGCAGAGCTACAGATAGATTGACTCAGACTAGACACACACAGCTCAGAAGAAGCAGCTGTGGTCACATCCTGGGAAGGCTTTCATATGATGATTTAAAAAATCTGCCTCAACTAGACTAGAACTGCCTTGGCAGGCTGAGAGTGATCTCCTCAGGGTCAGCCTTGTTACTTAAAATACAGCTATGCAGTCAAACTGCAGAAGTAAACATAACTAAAATTGTGAAGGTAAGAGCTCAAGAGTTATGAAATGCCAGACTAAGTTGCCATTTCTGAATCGTTGCTCTTCCCCTTCTTCCCTGTCTTACGGCCAGTGCACACAATACCAAGCTATTCAGTGTTTTGCAGTTGCCTCATTTTTTACTGCATGACCTCAGGCCTTCATTGAAAAATGTCCAAGACAAAGAAAAAGAAGAAATAGCACTCTGGTGGATTCTTCTATGACACTCAACATTTACTTCAAATACATCAAACAACGATTTTAGAACCCCTGTAAAATCAGACATTTATATAGATCTCTTTTCCTATTTACAGATTGAAGGGACTCAGATCAAATCCAAATGTTGTGTGTGAGACACTTCAGTTTTAAACATCCTCTTATAACATGCTTCATATATTTGAGACTGTGCTTCCACAGCAACCTGTGACAGCTGTTTGTTCCCAGCACACCTGTGAACTAACCAGGAACAGCAAAAGCAAAGTATCAGTAGAAGATACTTTGAATGATTTCACATATAGCACAGCAGAACTTCGGGACACAAAGGAGGGATACAGTTAAATTTATGTGCAAAGCTGAACTGTCAAGTATGAGAGTTCTGTTTTAATTTAGTATGTGTGTTCTACTCATTGCTTAGAGAAGTCAGAAGTGCTCCAGATGAAATCTTCCAGTATGCTGTGCAATGTGAGCCTTAGCTTTGGGGTAAATGAGGATTGGACAGAAAAGGGCGTGACAATAATGGTTTTATAATGAAGTCATAATAAATTCAAATTATGTTGTACAGACAGCCCTGACTTTGGTCCTTTTGACTTTGTAACATTTTAAGTCTTTGATGTGTTTGTGATATTTCACTCTAAATTGCAAAAAGTCCCCCAAACCAAAATCCAGTATATGACATCCTAATTGCATTTCTGAGTGATTAGCAGAGCTGCAACTGTTAGCTTTGGCATATATATATATGGTTCTTAATTAAAACCATAAATTACAAATAGCAATCTAGTTTCATTATGAGGTGGGTCTGGAGCAGAGGAGTATGGGGCACTGTGACAAATGGCTTCATAAGTATTTTCTGACACAGAAGAAGATGAAGCTGGCAGCTCTGTGGGGAAGCCTAGTCCATTAGTGAGCACGTGCACCTGCCTGTTCTCTCCAAATCTATGTCTTTTTAGGGACAGCTAATGTCCTTTCCATAATTCTATCATTGTTTCCCTTCCCAAATGTCATTCTCATCACCCTGTTGTTCCCTCTCTTTGCACCTAACTCTTGAATAAACCACCCAACCAAGGAAATTCAGCTTTCAACTTTCTGACTGGACCTTTGTTGAAATCTCAGTTAGAATCATAGAATGGTTTGTATTGGAGGGACTCTTAAAGGTCATCTAGTCCAACCCCCCTGCAGTGAACAGGGGCATCTCCAATTAGAGCATGTTGCTCAGAGCCCCATCCATCAATGTTTCCAGGGATGAGGCATCAACCAATTATCTGGGCAACCTGGGCCAATGTTTCACCACCTTAATTGTAAAAAATATCTTCCTTATATCTAGTCTGAATCTATCTGTTTTTTTAGTTTATGATCATTACCCTTTGTCCTATTGCAACAGATTGTCCCATCTTTCTTATAGGTCCTTTTTAAGTATTGAGAGGTCTCCCCAAAGCCTTCTCTTCTCCAGGCTGAATGACCCCCAACTCTCTCAGCCTTTCTTCATTGGAGACGGGTTCCAGCCCTCTGATCATTTCCTTGCTGGTCTCTAACACAATCTGTCTCTATTGCTCCTTTTCTCCATCACTGTTTTCCATTTTTCCTGTGTTTCTTATTATCCTTCTATCTATCAATCAAATCTATCTATCAAATTTCCTACTGTGTCTTAGCTTTTTGTGATACTTCTGATAAATTTTCTTTAGTACCAGTTTACTTCACATGCCCAGACTTCTATCCATCTATATCTTTCCCTGCCATTTTTTCTTCAGCCAGTTTCTGACAGCTCCCCATCCAAGCTTACATGTCCCTTCCCCCAATCTCCTTTACTGCCATCTACCCAGTTTCATTTTTCTATCTACTCATCTGATGTTTCTCCTCACCCCCAAATGAATTAAAAAAAGGCAAATTCTATGGTCTTACATTGTTTCATCATGTTTTCCAAATTTTGTTCAAACCATGCCAAATCTTAACAGATGCTAATCACAGAGATTGTGTTCACATCAAGCAACATCTTAACAAGTGCTAGTGGCATTGTTGGCCAAGAAATCTTGTGCATATGAAAATTGCAAAATTTTCAGCTCTCACAGGATTGCCAGATGTGAACTTTACTGCAAATCTTGTTTTAAAATAATAAAAAATGTTCTGCATTCAAGCAATTTGCCTGCTTGCAACTACATTGTCTTCTGCCAATATCAGAAAGTAATAAAGAAAATCACTATAAGATACGCATTCAGTTTTAAAAACATAAAATGTTACAAATATATCTGATTTCTAACAACTTACTTTCACTGGCTGAATAGTCCTGTGGATCGAGAATCCCTGATTCCTGCAGTGATCTAATACAGGAGTCCACCAGCTCCAGACCGGTGGTGAGCTCATCTTCTATATCCTTCTGACCATCTGTAATAAAAATAACATCAAAGTCTAAAAGAAAAGCAAAAGGTAAAACCAGTTGCAAGACAAAAGGTAAAACCAGTTACATGTGGTTAAGCATTCACAGCTGATGAGGGAAAGGAGAACGCACTAAAACCACATATTCAGAGGATGCTGTCCATGTTGTAAATATACCATCCTTTGAAAGTGTGGCTTTGGATTAATAAAAACAGCATGATAAAGTTTAGGTCTAATCTTAAGAAAGGTTAGAGGCATGTTGAGCAATGCCTCCTCTCAAACCTCTGCATTAGTCTCAGAGTTCTTTTTCTCAACCTTAGCAACTTCTGCCAAATCTTGCCAGTTTTCAAGTAGGGCTTTTTCACACTAGCAATGAAGAAAAACAAACAAAAAACAAACCCCAACATAAACAAATGTTGTTTTTCCCTCCATATTCTTTAGACAGTATGATCATTCTGGGATGGAATATATGTAATACATATATGTAGATAAGTATATTACCTTGTGTTTGCCAGTGAAACTGCTCTTCTGTTGAACTAAACAGAGAAAAAGAAAAAGTGTTATTTTTTTTAATAAATTGATTCAGTAGCATGCCATCAATATTCTATCCTGAGGGAACTGATTTAAGAATAAAGGAACTGACTTAAGAAGAAGTACCATAATGAAAATATGTCAAGTAATATTTTACATATTATTTTAATGAATGACTTGCACAGCATTTGTTCAGCAAGAGGGAAGCATCTTCACTTCTTAATTAAGTAATTGAAAACAAACATATAGAAACTGTCCTCAACCTTGATATACAAATTACACTATTTCAAAGCAACAACATCAACATTTGGCAACTTTTTTGCATCCTTCTATGTGTCTGATTTTCTGTTTTTATAGAGAAAGTTATAAACTGCTTTCTCAAGTGAACAGTTACAAGTGATTTCTACAGAACATTATGTGCATTTTTATATTATTCAAATGTGTAGCTAAGTTAAGTTAATTGGCCTACACAAGAGAGTAAATTTAGATGTGTTTGTGCTTCTATGTACAAGCACTTAAGAAATGGAAGGTCTTAATTTTAAAATAATGAGCATGAACACTAGAGGATGGGTTAGGTAGGGTTTTTTTTCTATAAAAATGAATGTTATATTCAAATGAATGGTAAAATGAATTATATGTTTAATTAGGCAATGAGTACACTTTTCTCTAAGGCGTGATCTTTTTATGCTTCAATATAGGTCTTTTTCACCTGCCAAGAATACAAAAAGGATTAAGTTACTCAGTAAAAATCATTCTTTTAATAACGGTGAACTGATTATTATAGTCATGTTTAAAACATTTTTCTGTACATTTTTACAAGATATTTATAGGTGAGAACAAAGTCATCTGTTGCATCCATTGGTAAAAAACAAACAAACCAAAGACTGAAATTGTTTTATCTTTTCAAACTACAAATATATTTATTTCTGATGACGATAATAAATGCTCTTTCTAATGAGTAAATGGATTTAAAATCTTGAATTGTTTTCCCATTTCCCAACAAATGCTAGCTCCTATATGAATATGTGAGCATAGGTCCTAGTATCTATGTTCTGAACAAGAATAATATAAATGAAATTAAATGCTACTTTTTTGGAGGTCTTTTTACAGGAAAAGAACTTATTATCAGATTTGATAGTGTTTAAAAAAAGGATAATTGCCTAATTTACATATAAATAGTTCTAAAAGAACAACTTTTCATTTCTAGCTGGCATCAAAAGTATTACCCTGACAAACACATATATACACATCATCATCAATTTCCCAATATCTACCATCTGTGGTTTACATTGACTCACTGTAGTAAGATGTCACAGGTTAAGAAGCTAGCCCTTCAATGAGACATTCAACTAAAATGCTTCTTTTTAAGTCCACTGAAGTTAATGATACTGAAGATAAGCACAGACAGGGTGCTCTGGCAAATAACAATGGCAAAGTGCTAAACTGGAAGAATGACTTCAAATTATCTTTTCAAAAAGAGCCCTAGTGTGTAATGATTAGGGACAGTGGCTCTTTCTGAAATATTATTTTTTCCAGTTTGAATTCCTTTCCCTGATTTTCAAAATCACTAAAAACCTGCAGATTCCCCTGACACACTGGGACTTGAGAGTGATCTTCCTTTCTGGAGTTCACATCATCTATAATAAGCAGTGTATTACTTTCCACTATACAGTCCCTCTTCCAGTATCCAGATTTCTGTGTGATTGCTACCACCTCAAAAGAAAGAAAAAAAAGTAGTATCTCAGGTGATGTTCCAGCAAGTAAATGTTTCTGGCAAGAACACACTGATGCAAAAGACCGTGCCACCTCATTCAAATCAGTGAGAAATAAAATCAAGTCTATGCATAAAGAGTGAGTTATCACTTCCAGGAATTTGTCTAGATCTTTTTAAGCAGTAAATGTGTATAAAATGTAGAAGTTCATTATTGGCATAGTACAGATAGTATTAAATAAATCACTAGTGGCTGATTAGTAGCGATCCCTAGTACTACTAGTCTGTCTTCCATAGAAAGATTTTAATGTATTCACCTTAAGAAATCTTGGCAAGGTCTAAAGAAGGATTGCAATAAACGTTGGCTATATTTTGGCTTTTCCAGTTCTCAGGCTTCTCCTCACAACTACTGTAATGGTCTTTTCATAAATACTGTAAAATTTATAGTCAAGGTAACAGATACACCATCAAAATTTTTATCCTAATGAGACCGTATTATTCAATATAGGGACTATGAAGGAGGCTGCTCATGAACGTGCTTGATTCACCATCCCTGGAGGTATTTAAAAGATGTGCAGTTGTGGCACTGAGGGACATGGTTTACTTGTCAATGATGGGTTTGTGGTTAGACTCAATGATCTTAAGGGTCTTTTCCAACCTAAATGATTCTATGATTTTATATTAAAAGTGTATTTGCTCCTGCAAAGATATCAGTACATTCTGGTATGAAAAGAATGCTGTTTTCCCTAGTTAAATTCATGCTCTTTGGCTTTTGAACAGTCCATTACAGTTTGTTGGTTTTTTTCTTATCTCAAAGTTTTTTCTGAAAAATGACCTTGTCCTGCTTTTGGCCTGAAAAGGATTCCTGACTAAAGCAACCTGACGTGTCTGTGCTTGGAGCCTTTAGGCTGTCACACAACTGTGCCAAATCTGCTTGAGTGAAGAAAAGTGCTTTTATTTATCTTTTTGTGTGTGTGTGCTTTTCCAGCTTCACAAGAGATCAGTACAGTTGACTGCATACTCATAGCAAATACATGAAAAGACAAAAAAAAAAAAAAGAAGTATTTTCCTAATAATTTTTTTTCAGCATTCTCAGCAAAATGAAGCTTTCTGCTTTAAAATTTTTTTCTAAAGAAAAGGTTTAAAATTCATTATCAACCACTTTTCTTTATATTTCTATGTCTCATTATATAAGCTTGCAAACTTTACCAACTTCAACTGAGGAAGTTGAGCAATAAAATAAATTATTAAGTTTTGAACGATGGAAACCTCCACCAAACTTAGAGTTTGGGTATGGAGGAGAGATTTTAACAAGTATGACATTTGTATAGTATTAGAAAATAGTAACCTAAGATATCAATGAGCTGAGAACTCAGACAGGTGTAATTATTACATCCCTTAACCCCAAACCAGAATAATAACTATGAACTATTTACTGTATTCTTTCATTACTGCTAGTCATTGTATCCTAGGTCTACTTCCAATGTTCTAGTACAAATAAAATGACCATTCTACTTAATTCTATTCAAGTTATATGAAGAATCCTGTGTCACCATTGAAGGGAAATCCCAGGGAAGCAGAAGAATGCGAAGATAGTGCTAAAAAGCAAACAGTCAAGATACCTCAAACAAACAAACAAATAAAAATGTCCTATGTTTAGTTCTGGATGTTCATCTTGAAGCTAATGAACCTATCTTCTGTAAGGATGCACTACACTGTGCCTAAAACTTTACTTTTAATAACTACCAATGCATGGAAATACCCTAGTAAAAGTTGGTTTACCTCCCTAGGCAAGAATAGGCAAAGTTGATATCCACAGAGTAGTGATCTTAATTCCAGCTGAACTCACACGTTCCCACTTCTTCACGCATGTAATAAAAGCACAAAAGTAGCGAGAAACCTTCAACGTGTAACCTTGCGTGCTGGGAGGATGAAAGGCAAATGAGCATAGCAGACTGCAGGGAGCTCATTTTGGGTAACATCACACGAATAGAGCACTCAACAACTTCCACCTGTCTCTGCATAGCAGGGAAAGATCAGGAGCACAAAGAGTTGCAAAAACGTGGAGCTTCTGTAGTCAGTAAAGAATGTCTGACTATTACCAGCAATCTGTTTATATCAAGTTAATCCCTTTTCCAAGCACAGACAGAAAAATCCCAGTCTGGGCTACAGTATGTCTATAAACAAGAAATAAATTGGGCCTTTGGGAGCCTTTGATATCTTTTCTTGTAGCTCAAGAAAAGCTAAATAAGAAGTGGGTGGCCTCTTCAAGAAGGACTTGATATGAACCTAGCATGACAAGAGGGTCTCTGTGGAGACAACAGGTCTGTTCCACAACAGCCAGCACCGGCAGAAAAAGGTGAGCTATGTATGACCATCAAACATCTCTCTGTACTGTTTATGGGAGTCAAAAGCAAGTGAATGCTCAAAGTGACACCAAAATACTGCTTTTCTGGACCATGGTCATGACACACATTTCTGTAAAAGTAACCAGACTCCTCATGGTAGGTAACCCAGAGGTGGGGAAGGCTGTTCAGCACTTTCACAGAAGAAAAACTGCCTGGGATGTCCTCAGACAGCATTGCCGTAGGGCCCGCACAACTACCCAAGGATTCGCTCTCAAAGTAGGTGCCAGAGAGCAGCAAAGGCATCTTGGATGCCTAGAAGTGGGGAATGTGCCTGTGGCTCTTGCAGCAGGGACAACAGTGGGGTAAATGCAACTTATACCAAAGCCACAACCCAACACACTCATTTTGCACACTACCTGGTCACAGCAGTACTTGCATAATCACTTGGGTTTAGTTTCAGAAATCACATGAACTACTGTGAGATCTGATTCCCTTCAGATGAATGCCTCCTGATAGCTTCTGAATGATCCAGAGCAAGAAGGAGGTTCACCGCAGTGTACACACTTCTCCTGGTTTTTGCATCTATTATGCAGCCTGTGGAAACTCATAAAATAGAATCATTAAGGTTGGAAATGACCTTCAAGATCATCAAGTCCAACCATCTACTAAATATTATCAGGACCACTAGACAGTGTTCTGAAGTGCCACATCTAGATGTTTACTGAACACCTCCAGGGATGGCGATTCCACCACCTCCCTGGGCAGCCTGTTCCTATGCCTAACCACTCTTTCAGTAAATTTTTTTTTTCCTAATATCCAACCTAAACCTCCCCTGGTGTAACTTAAGCCACTTTCCTCTTGTGCTATCACCTGAGAGAAGAGATCAACATCCAGGTCTCTACATCTTCCCTTCAGGGAGTTGTAGAGAGCAATAAGGTCTCCTCTCAGCATCTTCTCCAGACTAAACAACCCCAGGTCCCTCAAGTGCTCCTCATAAGACATTTTCTCCAGCCTCTTTACCAGCTTCAGTTGCCCTTCTCTGAACTCGCTCCAGCAAATTTATTTGTCTTATCCTCCGCACCATTATACACCAGTGCACATGCACATTGGGCCATACGATTTGGTTATTAAAGTCCTGTGCCTTACTGATCCTTGGAAGAACACCACAGCAAAGAAACTCAGTTCTTGCTGGGAAGGTTTTTTGTTCACTCTTTCTGGCACACCTCTTGATTTATCACAGAGTCTGCATACAGGCTGCCAGAGCGAACTCACACTTCTGCATTCCTTTAATTTTCCAAGAAATGTTTATGTGCCTCTTCTCTGTGTGAAGTAATTCAGTTTACAGTTGTCACTCATTTTCAGAGAAAGTGCTATAGCTATCTGCTACACAAAAATATTTCTTTTTATTGTTTGCTAAAAAAATTAACAAAATTATATCTATCAATATAGAACAGTTATGACATGTTTTTTGCAAGGAGTTGTACCAGCACATGATCTTTTCAATTACACAAACATAGCTGAATATTATTACAGGCAGATACTGTCTCGCTGATTTTTATATTGCTACTCTGATTGTAGAAGGTGGAAGAAAAAAAGATTCAGAAGCATTTCACAAAAAGCAGGGAGGCTGAGAAACTAATATTCCATCTAAAGCAAAGAAGTAGATTTTCAATCAGCAGTACACTTGATGTTGTCTGAAAAATACAAACAACCTTTAGTATCAACCAACTCGAGGGGTGGAATCTAAGAATAAATTTTACATTTAATAATCCTGTGAAAAAGTACCAAGCCCTCGATAAATTGCCACAGGAAAGATCAACCTGCAAGTGAAATTTTTTTTTTATTGCCCAATTTAAAATTACATTAAAATCTCCAACTTCGGCTGTCACCTCTATAGAAGTGACACAGTAACCTCTCTCAAATGTTTAATCACACTCTATTAGTCAGATGTTTTATCAACTTGGCTACTGTTTCAAGAAGTCCTTGTGATGTTCCAACAAAATTACTCCAATCCCTTATGATGATCCTGGGAAATGGAAAAAGCCCCAACAAACCAAAATAAAAAAAGAACAGTTCCCACAAATCCACATGTATTTTACTGATGGCTGCTCTTTTTGCCCTGTAAGTTTCAAACTGTCTTTTTAACTTATTACAAAGTTTTTCCTAGCTGTAGGTGCCACAAAATCATTACAGTGGTTAACTCCCACCTTTATTAGAAAGACCTTGCTATAAATTCCTACAGGGAAAGGGAATTGTCTATTTTTTTCCCCATGTAAATTGTTGGTTTTCGCTAGGTTTTTTTACTTGCAAAAGTTTGCAGAAATGATCTCCCTTTAGAAGAAACTTTTTAACTCTTCCAGTCCTATTTATCTCCGATTTTCCTATGCTGCTTGTACATAATAATAACCATTCTATTTCTTCATATTTAAATGCGCTTTAAAGTTCAGTGTGCTACACTGGTAAGAGCACTATTTAAGTACAGAGCATGCACAGAAAGCCAACAGCAGCCTTGCATTCCACACAGGGTGCTGCTTAGTTGCTTGAAAAGCAGGCAGTAAAGACTGTTTTTTAATGGAGAGAGGATAATACAGTCTGTTGTCCTGTAGTTTTTGACCTGATCACTCCTGAAATGGTCAAGAGTATCCATTGTACTAGGGTTTCTTTGTTTTGGTTTGATTTTAATTGAATTAATTTCACGCATACCAACCCCCAAAAAACATTTACTGAAATTTTTATTTAACTTAGTCACCTAGAAAAAACAACTCTGCTTAGCTTGCCATACCAGACAGTTTCCTTCAGTTTCAGTGCTGCAGATAGTTACTGGTGTGACAGTGAAGACAGAGAATCCCTTCACAGCAGAAGCCTGCAAAGTTCTGCCATTCTAAAGAAAAGAAATTTTCAGGGCAACACATGCAAATACTTGTATTTTATTTAACTTCAAACTTGGTAGTTTAAAGTCCTTTACACATAAAGTGTTACATGATTGCCCTATTCTCACTCTTCCCTTTGTGTCCAGTTTTGGTGCCTACATATCCCAGACAGGATACTGGACTAGACAAACCCTAACTCTGAATCAATACAACCATTCTTTTATTCTTATTTAGAGAAGCTAAAACCAAATCAAGTTACTTCATTTTGTAATTTCCCTTTATTAATTAATTAAGAAAAAGAATGATGTTTTACAAAAAGAAGGAATAAGCTTAGGCCTGAATTTCTTCTAAAGTAATGTTAGTTTGTCCTGTTTGCTTCAAATTTATTTTTATTTGAGGAAGTAGCTCACTTCCAAAACTGAACTGCCTCAGCAGGCACACATTTACAATAGGATAGGATAGGATAGGATAGGATATTTCAGTTGGAAGGGACCTCCAACAGTCATCTAGTCCAACTGCCTGACCACTTCAGGGCTGATCAAAAGCTTAACAGTTTTGTCAAGGGCATTGTCCAAATGCCTCATAAACACAGACAGGCTTGGGACATTGACCATCTCTCTAGGGAGCCTGCTCCGGTGTTTGACCACCCTCTAGGTAAAGAAATACTTCCTAATGTCCAGTCTAAGCCTCCCTTGGCACAGCTTCGAAGAGCTTTCATGTGTCCTGTCACTGGATCCCAGGGAGAAGAAATAAGCACCTCCCTCTCCACTTGCCCTCCTCCGGAAGCTCTAGACAGCAATGAGGCCACCCCTCAGCCTCCCTTAAATTTCATATTTTGTCTCTTCTCCACAGTGTAGCAGTTTACATAGTAGTGTATTAGTGCATTTCTTCAGTCCCAGTGGTGCTATATGGATCTGATCCAAACCAAACAGGCATCTGAAATAATATTTAGAAGGAACTTAAGTATTCAAGAAATAAACCCAAAGTTGCATATTAGAGAAATGCTATAGTGGAGAGAGGTAGAATCATCTCTGCCTTGAGGCAACTAAGCAATCTGGTGCCTAAATCACAATGCAGCCTATCAGTATCCATAAAACTGTATTCTTCAAGCATGCCTTATAGACAGCATTGCACAGAAAATAGAGTAATGGTTGTCGTGCTTTAAAGAAAACAATGCAACACTATGAAAGACAAAATAAGGTCTAGTTTCTTCTTTCTCCGCTCCCTCTTACCCCATCAGTTTGATTATTAAAGCCCTCATGCACAACATGATAAAACTAGATATAATCCTGTTTTATTCACTTGTAAGGAGTAGAAGCAATACCTAAATTGAGTGTAACCATCAGGCTAGTCCCTGTCTTTCCTATGAAACCTCAATCCTTACAGAAAACAATTAAGTATTTTAGTTAAATAACTCCATTATAAACAATGCCATCACAACTACCTTCTCTTTGCCCACGTTTTGAAGATGGCTTCAGAGAAATGGTGCTAGACAGCAATACCCACAAGAAGAAAATATTTCCTAGTGGATCAGAAAAAGGTACTGAAGATGCAGAGGTGAGACTGAATTTCATATAAGGCACCTTAAACATTTTACCCAACATCTTGATGTCAGGTAAGAAATATTCAGTGAATTGAGATTGATTCTAGTCTTAGGAACATAGATCCCTATGCATTGTATGAGCACTGGAGGAACTCAACCTAAACCATGAATGAATGCATGGAGACAGTCACCTAAAAAGAAGCATTACAAACCACTTTTTCAATACTTTTTTTGGTTTGGACCTTTGATATCAGAGCATTAATTTCTGACGAAATATGGTGCAATATAAATACAATTTCCTTAAGGAAACCCACTTCTGTGCATGAAGATACTGCAATATTTTTGTTCTGGGATATCTAACTGCTACCTCTGGTAAAACCCCACTAGCAACACAAAGGTCCTCATCTTATTAACGACAAACTGCACAAGGATACCCCTTCTGTACATGGTGTAATCCTTAACATGAAGATCAAGCCAAGTGCCTCATGCTTACCATTGTTTTAGGTAAATTAGGTTTTAGGTAAACTAGGTTTTAGGTAAATTATTTTAAGTGTGACCACACTTTTATATCACTGTTTCAGCTACGATATTTGTTTTGTGTTGTCCTTGATAACTAATAAGAAAGTGAGTTTCTGTAGGTTTTGAGGGATGATTCATTTTGAGTCCAGCACTCCCCTAGGGAAATAATGCAGACAGGAGTCAGGCCTCTACCTTGAAGAAAGCACATTCCACACGGGAAACTCCTAACACACATGCAGCCTGTCACTGTGTGAAATCACTCATCACAGCTCTTCCCAGTTCCTCTCCCCTACAGCCTCTTCACAATAGCTTCTCTCAGCTCCTTCCAAGAAACCCCTTCAGGGCTCTTCACCTTTTCCTCTTTCATTATAAATAACTCTCTCCTTTTTTTTCTGTTGCTTCTCCCCTTGCACAAAAGAAAACAAAGAGCCAGCATGTTTCTCCTTTTTACTTAGCTGATAATTTTGCTATTCCCTTTCCTGCAGCTTATGCCTGTTTGAGCCAGGAGCAATCTTCTGCTATGCTGACATAGTGGTGAGAAATCCCCTGTAACTAACAAAGAATATTCTTCATGTTAATACATGGTCTGAATTTTGACATTGAGCAGACTGCATGGTAGTCATATCTACTTTTATATTCTTTTATTTCTGTATTTTCCACCAGATGTGTGGACACAAAACATTGTCATGAACAGGAGAATATTTTGCAGGGAACAGGAAGATTTTGTTGATCCTTTCTAAGGGAAGATTAAAAATTATTTGAGGTGTACATTTTAAAAGCTAAATTTAATAGATGTGTTGAACAAATTATTTTCTATTGAGATGAAGGAGGAATAATCATAGAATAATTTAGGTTGGAACGCCTTTCATCCAGTCCCCACTTAAAGTTGGGATAACTTCAAAGTACTGTCCTGGAGATAATGGTTGTCACTAGACATGTGGAAGAGTCAGTATTCTGCTGTTCAAAATTTTAGTTAATTATCTTTCAATTTTTTAGGAAAGAAAATAAAAACTGATAAAATATAAAGTTAGAAGAGTTTGTTGAACTCAGATGAGACAACTAAAGTCTGAGAAGGGAGCACAACTGGCTTTTATAATGTAGCAAGGCTAAATGACAGAAGAAAAAGAAAGAATCAGAGGAAGCATAAAGGTGGGATAAGAAGAAACAGGTTCAAACTGGTCATTGACATTTTTAGGAAGTTTTCATTGAAAGTTTATTAGAAAGAGATGATCTTAGTTTCAGCTTAAAGGAACTGGATTACATCTCAGGATGGTCACTCCAGTTCTGTATTTGAAATGATCTTGATCTTTAATGCTGGCAAATTGGTAACTGTTACACACAGTAGTATACACAGAACTGCACACACCAGTATCTTGTACCACCAGAAACACCAAGCAATGGAGAAACTCAGTTGTTTTAGAAGCAGGCAGTACCAGGAATCATGCATACAAGAAATGACAAGTCTTAAATTTACATTTCAGGGATTTAATGTATAGGCAGCAGAGAACTACTTTCTAACCTAGTACATTGGATACGTGTAAAGGTAATTTGGACTATTAGGTGGGTGATAAGCAGCTGGACCAACCCTGGAACAACTGCTACTGATTTATGATTTTAACTACGGAAGTGAAAATTCTTATTTGTAAACTGTCTGTTTGTATACAGAGTTGACAAATTATTAAGTTACTAAAGTGGCACATGGTAATAACAGCTATTTAGCTATATGGATAACCTTTAATCACACATTCATTACTGAAAATGACTTAGATTATATTAATGCAAGTTGACAAAAGAGAAATGTAACCTTTAGACAGATCTGGAGCTTTGCTGTAAGCACACACTCTTTATTCTTTTTCCACCACTAGAGCTCAGAGGGTAAAACAAGAATCAGTTCCCTAAGAAAATAATATTTGTTCCATTATTTATGGCCTAACAGCAACTAAAGAAATACAACACAGGAGAGACTATGCATACAAATCCAGGTTCATAAGTCAGACATTTGTAAGAAATATATTATAATCCTATTTTCAAAAGTAGTATGTAGGCATTAAAGAAAATATTCCTAAAGAGTAAAAGGATATCTTTGTAGAAGCTTGAAGAAAATGATCTTCCAGATATCATACTAGTAATACTGACAGCAATAATATTTTGAATCATATTTATTCTTAGCAGAGTATTACAATATAAAATGTTGTTAAAGTTACTAGACAACAAAAACAATCTTTGACATTTTGTTTTATTAACAAAAGGAAGAAATCACCTTTCTACTTAAGTATGCTCTACATCCAGAAAATGAAGTTTCACAGGATAGTTAAATATTGAATCTTTTCATCTTGGTACATGTACATAGTTTACACATTTCAATACTGAGTTAAAACTTCACAAGAGAACTTTGGCAATGTAATTTGCTGATTCTGCATGCACCAATTTGTACTTTAAAGTCTGCCAGATAGGTAGACATTGAAGGGCTGTACTAGTAGTAAGACTAATGCAGAAATGACTGAAAATCAGCTCAAATCAAAAGACAAGTGCTCAGTCAGTCTTGGAAGTTCTACTCACAACTTCTTTCTTCCATTTGGCTTTTCTATAACCTATCTATCACTCACTGTCTGCATATTGAAACAGGTACCAAATTCTTTATCTGCATCTCTCATCATGAAGCCAGTTTTGCTACAGCTAAATGGCAGGTATGTTTCCTAAACCTTGTAATTCATCTCTCACTCCTGTTTTGGTCAATCCCACTAATATACACGAGAAACAAACCCATGCCCTTGAAATTCCGTATTATTGTTCGCTTAAGCTACCCAAAAGACCATCTTTCTACCCACAAATTGGGGAAACCAAAGTGGAGAGTAAATTGGACCAGCAGTGAATATACAGCTTATATCTTAGCTATAAGCTTTTATCACTTGTAAATATTTAAGAGATGACCTGGTCTATCATTTAGAGTATCACTGAGGTTATATCTCAGGACTTTTCAATGGAAGAATTTCACTGCTGAGATGACTCGCTTGATAAGACCAAATTCTACCTATTGCAGTACCCAAAGCATTTCAAAATAGAAAAGTTGTAACACTTTAAAGTGAGGTGTCATTCTGCTCAATGGGCTATCTGGTACTTTCTAGAAAGTCTGTATAGTTAGGCAGAAGAATATTAAACTGCCCTGGGTTAAATAACAGCATTAATTTTCTCCGCTGATTCTGCTAAAAAGGCAGACAATGGAAATCAAACACATATCTCAAGTTAGTAGCTGACCTTTAGATTGGTAGATACAATGTTTTAAAAGTCCTTTGTTTTGGTGAAAATTTTCCTGAACAATAGGAAAATTAAGTTCTTGGCCACATACGCAAACCTCTCTCTAGGATGTCTCAGCATCACCTGTTCAAAACAACTCATAATTCTTTCTTCTCCATGGCTGGTAGATGCAGAATCCAGCTAAGTTTTCACTGCAGCTCATGCCACTAAGTAATACCTTTCCTAATCACATACATGTTCTGTCATCAGAAATATTACAAACACACAAAAGTCACTAATTTTGCCTTTATTTTAGCTTTCTTTTCCTTCATTACTTTAAATTAAATTCTGAGGGATTCTCAACTGAGTTATCCCATCATTTTACTAACTCTGCGACTTCTTTCTCTTAAAATATCATGTAACATTCAGAATTTCCTATTATTTGTTCCGTGCATCTCAGAAACAGTCCAATCAAAAAGCTAAATCTGTTTTCAGTGGCAAAGCATCTAGGAGGAAAATAAAGGAGACTAATTTTTTATTTATTTTTTTTCTTCCTGAATATAAATCACATAAAATCTGCTCTGGATTTAATAAAATTGATTTCTCACAGTTTAGAAATGCTAAGGCTCATAGTTGAAAAAAGAAAGCAAATTGTTTTGTGGCCATTTTGAGGAAGACCAGTATTTGCAAGTTAACTTAAGGGCAGTCAACATCAAGAGCAGTGACAGACTTTTACCCCCAATCATCTTGTTCAAACTCCTGCTCAAAGCAGGGTTGACAAACACTGGTTGGGAGGTAATACCAGTTTGCAATTGTTAACAATTGTGTCCAGATCTTAATGTTTTTTCCATTTTAATGAATATAATAGCTAAGGAAAAAACATATAAAGAAAACATGAAAAGGCTCACTTGTAAATGCCTCTAGTCTCAGAGAAAGCAGCATATATATATGTGTACATATGTATACATACATATAGCACTGGGACATTTATATGAACCTTTATATTACATCTAATGTTATATATATATGAGACTGAAAAAAAATTGGCAATTTTAAGCATTCAAATTATTCCCTATTATTCCCTTATTATAAGAATTCAAATTATTCTCTAATATACTTATTTACAAAAGTCAACATTTTAATTATCATGCTGTTAATAACTTGTAGCTCTTTATAAAGACTTGTATCTAAAAATAAATACTATTAGGCAAACTGCATGTAAAGTTTAGGTGACGCACACTAAGAGTTAATAAAAGGTTTATGTCATACTTTTCCTTAAATCATCGTTTTCACCACTGAGAGATTAAATTTGAAAACATGTTCTGATGCAGCACTGTGAGCGCAAAACATTGTTAATGTTTCTATATTACAAGGATAAACCATCTCCTCCTCAAGACTTACATGCACTGCAAATTCTCCTTTACAATAGCAGAAACACTTTGAAGAATTAATGTATAATAAAAAAAAATAGAAATAGTAAAACAAAGATTGCCTGCACAAGAGTACAGGTACTGCCCCATCACAAACTAACTCCTCTGTGTGCCAGGTCAGTACCAGGAAGCTGCAGAGCACAGAGCTGGAGACACTGACAAGAGATGACCTTGGCATGACTGTCAGCACCCTTGTCTGCCTTGTTAACAGGGCAAGTTGACTCAGGCCTGGGGGGAATCCAGAAACATCCAAGCACATCACTAAGCATGTATCATCAGTACTAGGATAGAGGGATCAAGGAGGATTTTCCAGTACATCTACATGGGAAAACTATCCTGCAGCAAATGGTGTTTGCAAAAATGGTGCTTGACTGCCTTGATCATTCCCATCCTCCCCAGCCCGGAACAATAGGATCTTCTGACAGAGCTGCTAACTGCACCTATACTAGAAGTACCATCTTTCCGAAAACCTTTAACATGAGTGTTATCTGTGGGTTTTTTTAGATCTTTTTTGTTTCAGTTTTAGAATCCTAAAGACTATTTATCCAGTGAATAACTGTATTTACCTCAGACAATGGATCTTTACATTTCTTCCTAAACAGTCCAGATTTTACTTAAATCAGTAGGAGTTGAAGGCAGATTACTATTCAAGTGAGGTTGCCCATAAAACCTGGCATGAATGATGCTGACTTAGGAAGGAACTTGATTCCACATATATGAAGCAGAAACATTTTAAACATGTCAGTTTTTACATTAGACACGGAAATTTAACTTCCGTAAACTTAAGAGCCAATGCAACTTGGAAAAAACAGGTGGCTTGCTCTGGGTTGTCAAATGTGCTCAGCATTACTGCTGGTGTCCTCCTAACCAGAACACCATCTGTAAGGTGTCCTCCTACCCAGGACATCACGTGTAAGAAGCCTGAATACGTTTAAAATCCAGTCTGAAGTTGCATTTCAGGCAGTAAAAAAAGAAGGAAAATATAACCCCTATTTTTAGTTCTAAATTGTAAATATATAACCTGGAATCACTGGGGCAGCAGAAGCAGCAGCCCATGATACCATCTTTTCAGGGTTAAACTACATTTTTGGCAACTTGTTTGAAAGGAAAGGATTGTTTCAATTTCCTCTTCAGCAGACAGCAACAAGACTTATGCCGCATCACCTGAAAAGCCACTGAAACGTGACAACAAACCTACCTTCACTGCAATTTGCTCTTTAGAGCTCTGACACAAGGTATGCATGTGACAAATAGGGCAACCTTTCTCACCGCTGCAGAAGAACAACCTGCCAAGAACAAATGGGTCGTTATCTAAAGGGTAGGGCTATCCTACAGAAGACGGCCTTATTCCCCTTTTTCCTCCAAGCCCTTTATAAGTTTATATTAGTGCAACAAATAACCCTAGACTTCCCTAAAGAAAAAAAAAAAAAAACAACCCAAAAAACATTCTTTGTCAGTCTATTACTTGCTACAGAACAGTTGACATGGTTACTGTGTGTGACAAATCCAACTTCGGGGGGGCTGCTGACCACACACTTACTCTGCAGCTTTCATTTCTTCCACATCTTCTTCGTGAGATCTGCCCCATTATTTTATGAAAGCACTGACCACTTGAAAATGGTTCTGTAGAAGGCCATAGCCTACATGATGTGGATTATACCTGCTTTGAATTCAGTCTTCTTTCTCTCCATATGCCTGTTTGCCCCAGTTCTACTTTTCATTTTACCTGCCTCTGTCAGGGACTCCCCAGTTTCAATTGTTGGATGCATACTGCTCCGCTGAAGGGTACATTACCTGGGTCTGCATATGAACTTACTGTATCAGAACAAAGCAAAATCAGACATTATGCAAAGATTTTTTCAAGAGAAAGATCTTTTTGTGTCTGTTACTTGTCATCTAGCCACATGTTTTATGTGGGAATTCGATATGAGTATTAGAGGGAATTAATTATGATTTTTTTTTTTTTGCATGGCATTGCTGACAGCATTTTGTAGAGATACATAGAAGCACGTGGCTAATTTGGGTGCTTCCGGGGAGTATGAAGATCTAACAAGGCATCATCGAGGAAATTGATAGGTTTCTACTGTGCACCAGCAGCCCAAGTGGATCCATCAGCCACGGGTGAGCACTGTGCAGACACTGCAGTAGTGTAAATACATTTCTGAGCCTATCACATGTACTACAATACACTTCCATTTCCTTCCTGTTCACTGTCAGAATGAATGTGGCTAAAGTTCTCTTCACTGGAGTGCTGAATAACAGTGGCTACATTACCAGTACATAGCCCTTTCAAGTTCCCAAGAAATTGCACTAGCACAGGTCAACACACCTTGTTGGTCGCACTCATGTCACATGTACCAACAAGTAGTCTACTTGACAGCCATGCTTTTCGGCTATGGAAGTCACAGGCTACCAAACCTAACACAAAACTGTTTTCCCTACAAATTGGTCAAATGTATGTAGCGAATTCTACACATATTTAAAGTGGGAAAAATATTTCAATAATTCTATAAGATGAGAATATAGCCCAATCAGTAGCTAGGAGGTTTTCTGGGTTTTTTTGGTTTCTTTTTTTTATGTTGTTTTCTTATTTTCGTATATTTTATTTCTGAAGGTACTACCACTCCACACATCACAGGGCAAATCATATTTAAAATTATTTTGATCTTATAAATACTCCACTAATATTCTCTCTTTCTCTGACTTTCAGGTTTAAGTTCTAGCTTTAAGCTTTTGAGTGATACTTTGATCTTTATATAAATAGATTACTGGATCCACAGCTGTCAGTACAATTACGGCCAAGACCTTGCAGCCTGAACCAAACTACAGAAATATTTCCGTAGAGTCTATGTAGACAAATAAATTAATGACCAATAAATTAATTTTGCTGGTTCAGTTCTTGGGTCCCAGCACATGCCCCTCAGCACACTGTGAAGAAGCCTGTCTCCCCATTGCAAACTTTGCAAAGTTAGAAAATTCCACCTGTATCATGTTCCCCTGGCTGAAGCTGAAGTGCTATTTGTCAATGCCAACAGACATATGTAGCTATACATCATAAGGAGCTAATGCACAGCATTGCACTTGCCATTAGAATGGCGGAATGTTACCGGCAGGTACAGCACCCTCTGACTACTGACCGACATATGGTTTCATTTTCATCTGTGGTTGCATACAACCTAAAAAATGTCATTTAAGTTATCCTTATAAGCCTTTCTGAAATAAGATTCTAGCTGTGTTATATATATAATGGTATAACTTCTCTTAAAATAATATTAATATCACTAATAAACTATAAGAATTGCTCATCATAATAAACTATAAGAATTGCTCATCATTTATTAATAAATATGTAGTTTTGTAACTGTGTATTTTATTCATCTGTCAATAAGCCATTCATATCTAAATTTGTCTTATTTATGCAAACCTACATATTCAAAAACCCACAAATTTTCTAACTTCCCAGCTTAGGTATTATATTTTTCTTCAATAAAGTCCCACCCCTTCTGCCTGCTGCCATGCTGTTTGCTAGCACAATCAGAGACCTAATGAAGGAGACCTTGTATCACAATTTTTGAAGTTAAAAATACTTGGAAGACAACATAGACATATTTTTCATCAGACAGAAAGTGATGCTCACATTTGCAAAAGAAAATCCAACTGTGAGCAAATCTTAAAACCTGAACAGAACCAAACTCTTCTGGAACTCAGGGGTTTTGAGTCTCAGAACTCAAAAGGGTGATTGCCCCATTGTGCCCCGTTGTCTAATGGTCATCTGGATGAAAAGGAGATTTAATTTCAAACTAAGAAGACATCCTGAAAATAAAACATGTTTGCAGCTCCCAAAAAAACCTTGCCAGCATATATCAACTTAGCTGGATCATAATCAAGCATCGGAAATACCATTTCTATTTTCAGAACATCATGCATCAAGGATGAAAGCTGGGTTCCTCCCACATCAAAATTACTCAGTAAATCTTATATTTCAAGAACAGTCTTATGATAAATGTCAATTCTGTGCTAACTGCATTTTGAAAATATATAAATTGAGACATGTATAAAAAAACAGGTAAGGAAGATTTTTTTTAAACTGAGGATGCAACTTGGGCAAGAAGATAAACATTTAAGCCACAAGCTACAAGTTAACATTCAGGCTAGACTGAGCTGGGAAAAGGTATATTTTACATACCCTGGAGATGTCTCAAAAATACAGCATTTCAAAGAAGTGGAATGCTTAAACATGAATCTATGTGATACTACAAAATAATTATAGTTGTTTCTTGGGGAAAAAAATAATAGACAGATGGTCTCCACTTTCTACTCTGAAAAGTGAAACCAAACCAAACCAAACTAAAATCACCACCATCACCACCACCACCACCAAAAGACAGAATGATTCTAATCCCTACACAGTGGAAATTTTTTTGGTGATATAGTAAAAAAAATATCTTTTCAAACCAGATATAGACAAAAAAACCCCAAAACCTTGTCAACATTTTCTGCAAATGCTCATTTAAGTTGAAATAACCATTATCTGACACTTGTACTATTAGAAATCTTTCCTTTCATGAAAAGCAGAGTGCCAGCACTGCCTTCTCATCAATACAGGAGTTGCCATGAAATAGCACTGTATGTATCTGAGTTATGCCAGTATAGAAAAAAAAAAAGAAATATATAACTCAGAAAAAGTTGCTTATCATTTAAAATAATCAAAATATTCCATTATTAGGTTTTGAATCTCTGAACTGAATAAATATCTACCATGATCACTTCTTCCCTAAAACTACCTGATATTTTTATGGCTATGTTCTTCTAGTGCACTCAGCAGGGCACAGGCAGATGACAGGATAAGGATCTCATTTTATTGTCTAAATTGGAATCCAAATTGGAAAGGCTGCCTCCTCTGCTAGCTGGTCTGTGGATTAGAATCGAGTGGATAGTTTTAGTTCAACTTATCCACAGATGAAAATAATAATAATTGAAGAAAGACATCTTGTTTACCAGTCTTAGTTCAGCGCAAGGCAGGCCTGGAGTTGTCCTTGGTCTCTAGTACAAGACAACCTAGAGTATATTCTTGAAAATAATGAAGTCTAACAAACAGTACTTGAATATTCAGAGTATTTTAGTCTTTCCTATACTTAATATCCTCTTTATAAAGTCAATATATTTCTGTTATTTCTGGATATTTGTGATGTATTAAAACAAATCAGAGGCAATTAGAGCAAACACTACATATGGAAATTACCAGTTTTATAGCTAAATCAAACAACAAAAGCTAAAATCTGAGTTGTACATGATAAATATTGCTGGTAGCAAGGCATCCATCAGAAGTCACGATAAAGTTACTGAAGATGCAAATACTGAATTTCTCTCACTTGCAAAATATTGTCAAATCATGATGGCCATGCTTGCACAGCTGTACATAAATGTTTAGTAATGATGCTGGCAATATTACAAGTAAAAGAACAATAAGGATAGAATGAGTGCCTCCAGAATTAATGTGACAGAAAAAAAAAAAAAAAAAGGCTTTTTCTGCAAAGACCTGTAGATATGAAATATTATAATTGGTTATTGATTTAGAAAAAAAAACCCAACATTTTACAGTATAATTGTTATGTGGAGGATGAAGAGATTTTGACTAATAAATTTAAACTGAAACATCAGTTTGAGAAGAAATATATATAGCCTGGAGGATTTTTTTTAAATTAAAAAATTAGGGGAATATTTTTTTCCTTAACACTACTTACTACCCAGTGTTTCTTAAGCTCCAACTGCAAAACCCAATACCATATTAATTACGTGAAATGACCACATTTTATTTGCTCCACAGTAGTCATGTCTCTCCTTGGGTTCTCTTCCTGGATTAAAAGATTAAGCTAAGAAATGTATATTGGTATTAAATATTTCAAAAGGCAACTTTGGACAGGGTGGGAATCTTAAAATCCCCTGCCAGCTAGAAAGAACAAATTGCTGGGAGACGTAACAAGCCGTACTCTGGGGTCGTTCAAAATTTTGAAGGGAAGAAGCCAAGCTCTGCCAGTGTTCGCAAGCATTTCCTTAAAGCTAAGGATTGGTGAGATATATTATCACTGTATGTCTTATTTCAGAAAGTTGGCACATAAATAACCCCTACATTCTGTTTTACAAAGGCATAAGGCCATTTGTTGAAGAGTTAGCACATCCTAAATAGTAGAAGCTACATTGCTCTGATGAAAAGCCTGCTTTATGCTCATATTTCTGAATCTTACCTATTTTTAAGTTACTTCTTGTGAGTACTGTATAACTTAATCAGGCTAGTCACCACTGAGTATCACAAAGTGCAGTGATGTGGTATTGTCCTTTCCTTACAAGCACATTAACTAGGAAAAATAAAGGTGATTACTTGTAGAATTCCTACCAACATGAGCTGTGTGCACGTACAAATACTTTATTTTTTGTATTATATTTTTGCTAGAGCTATAACATTGACACTAGCATTATCTACATGCTTTCAGCTCCTTAAGTATTTTGGACAATTTCACATAACCAAAAAGAATGGTACCTCATTCTGTTACACCGGCAAAACTGTGAAGTTTTTTTTTTTTTGATGATGATGGAAAAGAATTTCATTGAAAAACAAAAAGGTCTTAGCTTTATTATAAATGACTGTAACAACTGTTCCTTTCAATGCCAAATACAAATACAATTACAAGACTTGGCAAAAATATCCAAATCTTTGTATTTACTGTTTGTGGGAGGATCATGGACCCTGTCAGTAGCCTTCCAGGGAAGTCCCTGTACCCTTTAATCTCTAGATTTTATATATTTTGTGGTAATCCAGGCCATATGGCTCCTACCTACCTCACCTTAGATGAACTCCTGAACAGGGATGTTAAGTAAGGGGAGCCTGCTTAGATCTGTGACCCCTTCACAGTTGGCCCTCAAGTGAGGACAGTGAATAGTATCACAGGTTCTAAGAATTGCTGAATTTGCTGCTGCATTCCTTTGTCAAGCATGATACAGAAGGTATGGTCTCCTAATACTGTGTCTGCTGGTTAAAATAAAAGGAAGTGAAGCTGGCCTCCTTTTCCTTCAGAACTGGACACTCACCAGCATTTTGAACATCGTGCACTCCTGCAGGCATATTACAAGCTACTGAAATAGGTTTGTGTCAGCTGAAAGGCCATCTTGACATTGCTCTGATTCAAATGTGAGAATTGAATATATTATACAGTTCAAACTATTTAATAGTTTGAATAATGAAAAATAAAACATTGAAGTTTTTAATGGAAAGAGGAAAATTTATTACAGTAAACCCTTCATTCAATTAGCAGATTAATTTATTCCAGGATCTTTTAAAAAGAACGGTGAATTATTTACGATGGGTAGATAATGCAACATCTTACAAAGCTATAGCATGTGATGGGCAGTTACAATAGTTCCAATACTGGTTCATTTTCCCATGAGTTCAAATGCTGATTACAAAATCCTGCAAAACACTGATTACAGAATCCATGTCTTAATGAATTTCAAAACAGCTCAAGGTTAAACTCTTACACAATTTACACTCAGAAATGTTAAGATTTACAATGAAATTTAAACCATGCTGTCTAATTAATATGTTATATTTAAGCCTGTATCCTGGTAAGACATTTAACTATTGTAAACATAATGACTGCATATTTTCTGAGCACATAATATTCTACAAGATACAACCTCAACAAAAATTAGATCTCGACTCATGTTTCATCTGTGTACACTTGGAATCTAAAATGAAGAACCAATTATTAGTGTAACTCAACAAAGTACTCTTAAGTTTATCCCTGCCTCATCAGGTTTGAGAATATGATACTTTGTTCACATAACTTTTAGTGATGAATTCCTTGATTGAAACTGAAAATTGCTTTAGCAAATTCTAGAAAAAAAAAAAAAGTATATTCTTTGAAGCATAACTTCTGAAGTAAATCATGCCTGATTAATAACTGTTAAAGATGAAATTTTGTTGTGGGGAAACAAGAACCAGGTGAAATGAGATCAGACTAAGATGTCTATGTTCTCCTGACATTGAGAAGACAGATCAAATCTACATTAAAATTTTTTACAATTTTTGCTTCAGTCTACCTTATTACTCTTCCATTTGCTGAAACTATTGATGGCTCTACTAAGATACTTTCTGTTTGCACTGACCAAGCTATAGCTGGTCCTGAATGCCAGTCAGTAAGACTTCACTGAGAATAGGTGTTATGAAACTAATTTTACTGCCTTCTTAGATCTGAAGTTCCATTTTTTTTAAAGAGATACAACACAATGACATTTTGATTAATATTTTCAGTTAAAAAGTAGGACTGGGCAGAATCAAAGCACATGTAGAGAGACAGCTGACATCTTCAGGAGCAAATGGGGACAGTTTGTGGGAAGGCTAACATGATCTTCATTGATGAGATGCAATTAAGCATTACAATGATTTTATAAAGCTTGCTGATGACTGGAATTGGTGAAATTGTCAGACATGAAGGGAACAAATAGAAAGATTGATTACAATTACTTTCCTAGGTATAAATGTGTTTTATTACAGCCAAGAGAAAAATAATTCATTAAACAATAAAGAATTCTGGCCTTTCCTGCAGAGTTTCCTGCAGAAGTTACATGGAAAAACAGTGACAGAGGATTTTAGGTGTCATGATTAAACATCTAGCTAGTTGAGAATGATATGCTGTGGCAGGAAGAGACAATATAAAAACCTTGGATATAAAAAAAACCCCAAAAGATTCTGAGGAAAATTCTATTTTGGTAGAAGGCTTTCAGATATATGCTTGATATTTAAATACTGATTATAGACATCAAATTCAAAAGGGGTCACGAAAGGACTGGAGCCAAAAGTGAAGAATAATACAAATTAAATTGATGAAAGTGCCTCTGTATGACCTGTATGATTAAAAGGCTTACTTTGATCAGTTAATCAAGAAGACTGAGAGGTTGTCTGATTACAATATATATGAAACTGCTTCTTCCAGTTAAGGTACTAGGGTTTCCTTCCAGCACAGAAAACATAATAGGAGAGCACTGCAATAGCAAACTCTTGTTTTGAAAACCTGACATAAATATTCATGAAGGTAGCTAACCACTTGAGCCACAAATTACCAAAAATAATGGACTCTCCATCCCTTAATGCCTATAAACCAAGAGTTAACATTTCTCTAAAAATTATGTTGAGGTAAACACGTGTTACTCAAATACATATAGGCTGACTGGAATTAAATGACTGAAGATAAGTGGGGGGTCAGATCTGAACATTTAAAAGCTCATTTCTGTCCATGAAACTTTTGAAGACTGCAATGCAATGTGCATCCACATATCAGGGAAAATAGTCTAACCATGTACAGAATTTAATGATTATGCTGACAACCAGAAAATCAAATGCAAAGCTTAGATAGAATTTTAGCCATTGCTACTTAGTAAGTAGGTTCTTGAACTTCAGTGGCACTTAGCATGTTCTGATGGGCATGGCCTAGACTTCACATTCAACTTCTCTCCTGCATCACCTCCACCCCACCAGAATTCCACTGCACTTGAAAATCCAGTGGCCTGAAATTCAGTCTTTGGGACCAACTATTGCATAAAAAATGCAACTAGTTTGTACAACATAGTACCAAAGTGCTCTATGAATGCCCAAACAAGCTAGACCTAGCTTTAAAAAAGATCAGTTTTTGCTCTATAAAGTATCAAAATAATATAACGATGGATGAGGGAGGAGGGAAGAGGTGAGAAAGGAAGAAAAAGGGGCACCATGAAGTGGCTCTTCTTATGTCACGTTGACTGTCTTCCAGTTCTCCTTAGCAACCTTTTCTCTAACCATCAGAGAATGCTTCCAATTTTTTTCAGTGACCATAAATCTCACAGTCCCCTCCCCCCCCAAATACAGCAGATATCTGAGCTGACAACTAGATAAGCTGGAAAATTGACTTTGGACCTTGCCAAACAGCTTGTCCTATCCCTCTGTAAAGATTCTTTTACAAACATTTTTAAAGGACAAAAGTGCAACAATGCGTATGTTGGAATCATTTAAGTCTTGTATGCACTTGCATAAGAGGTTTGGACTATTTACATAAAGTTTTCTTAATTCTCAGCTAGAAACAGAATGAATTAATGTTTTCATCGGCCATAGGAAATGATGGATGAATTAATGGGATATTGGAAAATAATTATCAACTAAGGTGCTAAAATTCATAGCTGAAGATTAAGGGTCTATTTGTTTCTCATTTCAATTAAAGCATTATTATACTCACAGGCACATACGTATGCTCTTCCATGTAGCTCATGAAATTGGCTGGATGATTACAAAGACTTAAAGATGAAGTGCACTACAAAGGATTATTCTAACACTTGATTGGTTTCAGATAGCTGCAGGGCTTTGAGAGTTGTTACTTGGCAGATGTGCTTCCATTTTAATACTGTTTATCTCCAAGTGATCTACTTCAAGGCATTTGGTCTTTCATTTGGAATGCGTGATTGTCTTCTGCAGGATCAAGCTAACCCTGTGTAACTAGACTGAATGCACCAAACTAGAACTGTTAACTGTACCAAAACTGTAGACTTAGCTTTTCAAACCTTAAAAACAGGATTCATAAGGATAATTAATCTTATGACATCTGTCTTGAATGCTAATACTCAATATTCTGCAGGCTTTGATTTTCATTCTCATGCTAGAGATTTGTGTGCTGTCACATGAGCATTCTTTGTGATGTTCTTTCTGTGAGAGTAACTACTGACTTTCTGGTTTGTCCTCTCCTCATTTTAGAAACACATGGGGGGAGAGGGGATTTCAATTCCCCCTCCTAAGTCTTATACTCACTCTGGATCTCCTCTAGACTAGATTTAGTTGGTCCTTTGAGCAACTAAATATTTTCTTGATTAATTTATTCTTACAACCCATGCAAAGCTAGGCATACATGTGGGTAATGGGCACAGTCCTGTGCTGTCCTGGACTTCAGTAAAAGATGTATTTATCTAAGCTACAATTATTTTTTTTTTTCTTTTTTTCTGCCAAGGGAGAAAAATGCCACTTGGAGAATATTCTCAAAACAGAAGTACTCAAGTCTGACACCACACTTACAGGTCAATAGCTGATGATTAAAAGAAAAAAACAAAAAAACCTTTTGAACAAGAAGTCTGTTACTTTAAAGAAGTCACCACATTTGGTAGACAAAAAGTGGTTAAAATCCTAAGTATTTTAGCATATGAATATTTTGCACAGTAAAACTTCTTCAAACTCTGTAAGAGAAGTCATCCTGAGTTGAGAAAACTCTCATTACTTGAAGGCACTCTGGAAAGAGCCTAGAAACTTTCACCTTACTGTGCCATCCTTATTGAACAGCCTTCAGAGTCAGTAACCTCCAACAATTTCAGTTACACAAACTATATTCTCACCTTCCCACAACAAAAAGACGCACTCTTTTCTTTTACCTAGGGTCAGAGCAATGGCAATTAAAATACCTTTCCATTTATATAAATATATTTGCTTCCCCAGATAATATTTCACTTTTAGCAAACATAGGGTTGGACATGAGGGGGAAGGAAAGGTGCAAAAAAGAAAAGCTTTACACTTTAAATGTTGTTGTCTCAGTCCTTGAAACCACAGTATAGAAACAGTCTTGGAAGCACAGATGGGAATACAGGTACCTCCCCAGCTGTCAGAATAATGTTCCTTGACCTCTTACCACTCTACTGAAGCTTCAGTTCTATGTATAGTGGAACAGACATCATAGGAAGCATAAAAATAAATCTCAACAGAAATAATTTATACGTCTGGTTATTAGAAAATTTTCTTAGCAGATTGGGGAAATTAATAGAATCTGTCTCTCATACATTTTCTACCTGAAACATTGAACACCTTTCCTTGTGGCTTTTTGGAGATGGATGAAAGATATGTGGCACATTTTTAATATACAGAAAAAGATTTAGGCCAGTGTGCCTCAGGTGTCTACTGACCTCCTGAAACTTGCAGTGATGGACCTAAAATTCCACTCATCCTCAAAGATTTTATCAAAGCTGTAGGATCTGACCCTTAGCTAACAGATGTCGGAAGACATTCATGCACGAATTTTCAACACAGGAAAACAAGACCATGATGGCCAGGCAAAACAAGATAAACAGATCAGCCCTTAGAGGTATTTCAAGAAGCAAAATTAGAAAGGAACCAAAACTACTCCCTTGTACTACAAGTTGTAGTAGAAGTTAAGATTACTCACCTTCATGACCACTATACAGGCAGGAAGCATAGATTTTGTCTCAAATGCAAGACCAGTTCTTGCATCAACTTATTGTTTTAAAGGTCCTTTGTGAATGCAGTGTTTAGACATCAGAAGAACACGAGTAATCCAATTTGTTAAAGGAAAGTCTGGGGAGAACTAGTGCACTTGCCTTGATTATTCCAAACCAGTATTTTGGTATTATTATGTACATTTTGGATAACACATGCCTTTTCTATCTAAAATCCCTTTACAGGTAGACTCTATATCACTTTTACTTAATTTTCTACTGTAATAACAATTTTACTTAAATTTAAAACCTTAGAAACTTCATAACAATCATAAGAATGAATAATATTTTTTTCTCTTTCAAAAGCATAATACAGTGTATAAATAAGGTACACTGTGATTTTAGTCTTCAGTGCACAAATATCCAGAGGTCCTGCACTTGAAACATAAAATTGAAAAGTGCTCTGAACTTTCAAATCTCCAGTTGAATGTATTTGTGATTACAGGCGGTTGAATGTATATAACCAACATTTGATTACTCTCTAGTGCTTTATGCTATGCATGCACCTGATGCTTAGTGATATTATTTCTGCCAAAAGGATGCATCATGATATTTCTCCAATCAGAAGTAATACGAACCTTAAAGAAATTACTACTGCTGCTGTCACTATTCTTCCATTTGTTGTAAGTTAAAAATTGCTAAGTATATGTGGTCTCTTAGATAAATAAGTAGGAAAGCTAAGATTGTGAACCAGTGCTTACTTGGTAAGTACTAAAATGAACTTATACTAAGGCTCAGTTGCACTAAAGATGACTAAAGAGGGAAGAAAACATACATTAGAATATATCGATAACTTCCAAGTGACTTGGCAGATGAAATGTTTTTTTGTTTTGGTAATGAGAAAAATCACCCAGATGTATTTTAGGTCTATTCTTAACTAACTGCAGACACCACAGCTTCAAAGGATCCATTTTATGTCTTTTTGTATGTAATTGGACCTGTGACACACAGAGTAAAAAATACCCATAAGCATATTACCCCCTATTCCTCAGCTGAACTTTTGATAGACTTTCCATCAAACTTGCTTACATCCTTTGCCTGTCTCCAAAGTCTTAGACCTCCGTTCTAGCCCTACATTTATAATTCATTTAAAACCGTTGAACGAAAACTTTTGGGAATTAAGATGACAATGCCAATGTAATTGTTTTACTAGTTTTCTTTATTTTTAAACTTCTCAGTTATAACGGGATATAATTGTACCATGCTGCTTCTCTCTGATGTACAGATTGATCTAAGAGAATGGGCCAACAGAAGACGGGGCTTCTTCCATCATTTTCAACACCTGAAAAAGGCACCTTCTTATACAATAAATGAATAAGAAAGTATTTTAGTTATTTTAAAGTTAAAAATAAATACTATTTTTAATTGACAAACAAGCATATTTTTTGTCCAATAATTACTATGCTTTAGATACAGCTATATTTATATGGACACAGAGTAGGACTGTTGAAACTGGTTTGCATTAATATTCAAATAATGCTGACTTGATTCATCTCACTAAGCTGGGGTTACAAAAAAACCCTCATGTTTCTAACTATTATTTATCTCAGAAGGACCACAGGTAGAAAGTTTGATATTTATCAGCAAGGCTTTTGTTCCTGTCCCTTCTAACAGGACAGTGGCCTAACATTCTTGTACCTTCTTCTCCTGGAAAGTCTATGTTCCCACAAAAATACTTTAAGCACCTATTCAGTCATCATCTGCTGTCCTTGGAGTTAAGAAGTACAAAATTAGGCTTGGTAGGACACCTCTTTTGTCTCTAAAGGAAGAGAATCCAGACACAGCAACTGTAAATCTAATGTCTTTCAGTTTCTTTCTTATTCAAATGCACTCCCTTGAAACAGGTGACAACTATACCTTAAGCCCAGCACAACATTTTTATTAGAAAAGCAAAGTAATTTCTAGCTGGATAAACATTTGGCAGCACAGTTTTTGTAATGTTTGCTGTACTATGGTCTTTTCTACTAACACAAGGGACATCTACAGGCATGAACATGAATATGCAGTGTTCACTTTTAACCACTGTTATCCTTTCTGGAATGGAGATTCCTGCCCCAGTTGTAAACATAGTAACATAAAAGGGAAAATCAATAACCTTAAGCACAGTCCTTTACACATTTTACTGACAGACATCAATGTTTACCTCAAAAAGTGAAAGAATGCCATTCACTTCAGCAAAGTAAAGTTGGCAAACCTTACAGCAGTAAGCTCCTTTGTTGTGGAATAACTGTTTCTCCTCTTCTTTTCCAAACTATTACCTGTTCTCACAGATAATTAGCCTGACATTTTCATCACAGTGTTAACATGAGTTGCAGCCTGGGAAATAATAGTAAGGCAAAGAACACAAGCTGAGAATGCAAAAAAGCTCCAAGAATTGTGGATTGGAGAATAACTGTTAGAGATGCATGTATGAAACAGGAGGTCACAGGCCAATTTACCATCAGTGAAATTTAAATTGTGTTTAAGCTCCAGAAAAGATTACATCAATTTGAAACGTGTGTTCATAATTGTACAGGGACATTTAAAAAGAGCATTGGGGATTTACAGCTTTTTTAAGGCATTACTCAGATGACTACTGTATTCTGCTATTTGAGTTCTGCTAACTGTACAGCTAAGCTGGAAGAATATTGGCCTAACAAGAAAAACATTTATGGAGCTATTTTACTGTTATTATGTACCAAATGATGTACCTGGCTAAGTAAAATGTACCACATAAGTACAGATGGAAAACAGAAGTATTTCAGGAAGCTTAAGACATCATATCCAAAGTGAGTAAATATGCCTTGTAGTCATTTATTAGGGTATGTAAGAGAAATGAAGATTCACACTGAAGACCAGAAGGAGATCGGCTTTTATGACAATCTTTGACTTAAACCTCATCCTCTAAACCATTCAGACACCAGTACAATGTCTGGTTTTCTGCAGTCAAGTAAAACACACTTTGAAAGGAGAGGTAATTTATTAGAACAGACCTTACAGATGACACACGAGCCCCTTCTTCAAGTCCTACACCACCACCATCAACCAGTTTTTCTTCAGAGAACCTATCATGTTCCAGGTAACAGGTCCAGTTAATGAATGTTAAAATTGCCAAACAACTTTACTAGTACTAAATTGTTTGAGCTTAATGATTACTTCAAGGAAAACAACACACTGTATTAATTGTAGCAGTAGCTATTATAATCAGTATGATTTCTCATATATACCATCCCTTTAAAAAAGTTGGTTTAAAATGTTTCACTTTTTGCATATAAGTTATAGGAAGGAGAGAATATGTCTTTTCACTGTATAGCAATTTGTGGATATTGAAACTGGCAGGATATTTATTTAAGTGGCAATGATACTGATTTTCTAAATTCTAGTTAATTATTTCAGTTCTGACAATTCTCTCTATGGTCATAAAGCATTTCTATGCATTTCTCCCCTTTCTGTGAAGCTGTTGTTTCCACTATATTCTATGTAAATTTCATGCTCTTAAATTAGTAGGGTTTTTTTGTTGTTCTTGGGTTTTGGTGGTAATTTTGTGTGTGTTTTTGTATTCTGTTTCTTTTGTTTATATTTGGTGGTTTTTTTCCGTTTGTTTTGTTTTGGTTTTGTTTTTTATTTTACCAACCTTCTAACCCTAGGACTAAGTAGTCTTTCAGGTGGCATTCACACCTGTGGCCATATACAGGATTTGAAGCCATTGTCCTCAGTTAAGGACACTGACTGTCCTTTAGATAGTCACCACTGAATTTTCCTCAGTAAAGTTGAATTGGATTATTAAATGTCTTTTAGAAGTAGCACATTTTATTTCCATAGTGAACAGATCAACAATGCCTCCCTGAGCCTCACTCCTCCAGCTCAATTACATCAAATTAAAAAGCAAAAATCACACCATTAGACAATTCATCACCTAAAGCAACATGGGATTAAGAAGAAACTTCCTTTTGAGAGACTAAAGCAGCTACATGAGGTTTATTTGTTTTTGTTCTTTTTCCCTTTCTGTCCTTTTTTTCAGAGGAACAAGAGAATGGCAACTGTGCAGTGAGACAGGCAGTGTTATACATTGCAACTAGTATGTATGCTAGCAGGGCAGATGGCCTTTTGGTCAGATGGCCTCAGGCAGTTCTCAGTGTGAACATGTGCTTACAGGCTGCTACCTTCAAAGCTTTGGGAAAATGTGCAGAGACCTTCATATCCAGCTAAGACCTCAAATCTTTGACCGGTGCATTCCCTAGATGGATGGTAGCATTTTGGTATCCATCTTCATTCCGCCCTAGACATGACATTCTGTATTACAAGTAAATCTGCAGCCTATCAGTTACTTCTGTAAGACTTTTAATTTCTGCCTTGGACTTCATCTCCATTCCAGGCTCACCCCTTAGAACCTTCCTGCTACACCAAAACACAGACATAACTTAGGGAACCAACATAACCTTATGTAGGTCAGCATTCCCTGCATCCCTTGGTGAAACTGGGGATGAATACAATGCAAGAGAACCCCTGGCAGCTTCTTTGTCAATTTGAAAGCCAAGTGAGGAGAAAAAAATAGCTTAGGAGTTTCAGATTAAAAAAGTAATACAGTATTTTTACAGAGTTAGTTGGTTGTGGATTAATTTCTTTCACAGTGGTCCATAGTTTTTCTTACAGTAAAGAGATGAAGTATTTGTGATGGCTACATATATATAAACATCTCTTTTATATTATATGACTGAGATCTACAGAACTTGATTCTGACAGCTATATTTTAGTAATATATGTGCATATGAGTGTGCAACTGTGTGTTTTCAAGGCCTGTAATGATTCTGTAAGTCACATTCAATGACAAATATGCCAGAAAAACACTGCTAGTTATAATACCAAGAACCTACAATCAATTTTTTCTCTTTGCGAAGGCTTCATAGCTGAATCAGAGTAGATGTAAGACAATACACCACACACATTTAATTCAACACTATTGAGACAAAGCCTTTTGTAAGCTAGGAAGAAGTAGACAGAAGTACATAAAACCATTAACATGGCAGAGACATGCTTCCTTCCATTAGCTTTCCCTTTTTCTCACAAAGGTATGGAAAAAGCTGTAATAGTGGACACACCTATCAAGTCCTGCTTTAGGATCCTGCTTGTCCGCTTCAAAGATTGAAGCTTTTAGTTGTAGTGAGTAGCAGCAACACTTACTGAAGTATTGCTACTGGTGAATCCAAGAAAGTGTCCTCCCAACCAACTTTACTCACTTTAAGATCGAGAAAAAACAAGTGTAAGAACAGGACACTAAATGCACCTTTCATAATGGAAAGACATTAACCCCTGAACCCAGTGTGCGTCAGCTCAGTACTAGAGGCCTTAAGTTTCTTTCACTGAAGTGAATGACGAAACTTTTCAAAATATGCAACAATATACCTAACGATAAGAAAATCATAGAACATCTTTTTTCTTTTGCATTCTGTAAGACTTTGTGACTTCCCATGTTTTTCTCTCAATTAGTTCCTTTTAATGATGGCAGCTATTTAACTTAGATAATTGGATTTTGTGATTTGAGATTAGGAGCATATGATTTTTATGTAATTATTTGCTGTGAAATTCAAACATTAACCATTTATGGGACACCACTGAGGTCTACATATTCCAGAAAACAAAATTTTTCACTGGCATCAACTCAAACATATAGTCCTGTGCTTCATATCGTATACAATTTTCTCTTCATAGTCCTAGCATAATTCACACTTACATTCTTGTCTTTGTTCTGCAAAGAAGCCCAAGAGCTGCAAGAGAGAGAATGGTGACTTCTTCCAACTACAGTGACAGATTAAACTGCCTAAAATCAAAAGGTATACTCCAGAAGTAAAAGGCTGCACAAAGAGGAGGGAACAAGACGATATATACAGAGAGAGTTCTTTCTATTCACTCACTGAGACTGCACTACTAAGATTTATATTTTGTAATTAAATTGCGTCAGAGCTATTAAAGGTTCTGGATAAGTCACTCTAAAGACTTTTAAAAAAGTCTGATGAAATCTTTCTAACTTATTACCATTCCTCATACATGTGACATACTTTTTTCTGAACTTGCAGTGAGGGAAGATGAACCAGAAATCACAGTGATGATGTAGAAGACAACTGAGAACTTGAATTCTCTAAAAAGACTACGGTTGATTTATCACGTAAGATTATGTTTAGAGGTATTACTATGGTTTATATTCTTTTTTATTATTATTATTTAATTATTTTTTAGATTCTGCCTAACCAAAAACTGCAGTTTCCAAGAGACAGAGGGAAACTGTGGAAATTCCATAGGCATCCATAATGCTTTTTCCTCTCAAATGGCATAGTTCCAATAGAGTGAAGAATACAGTATAACTGGGTTAATAATTTAATTTTAATATGCCTTATAATTAAATAACATATATTTAACCTACATTGTGGATAAATGTGTTTTCCACTAGTTTATGCTGAAGTTTCTTTAGCCTAGTGACATTTGAAAGCAGCAAGTTTTATTTCTGAGAGAAATTGCCTGAGCTTACTCTATTATGTTTTGACATTTACATTGCAGTCATAGCCTACAGCTCCAGCCAAGATCAAATCCCCACTGTTCATGTACAGATAAATGTATGGTCCCTGCTCCAGAGAATTTAAATCTGAGGTCACCTGCTACACCAGCTACAGAAAAACAGAGAATCTAAGTAACAAATTACCAATGTAGACATTTAGACAATTGCAACCCTGAGGTTATTGTTACTGACATAGAAAAGCCTGAAGGAGGAGCTTTTCTGTATGCAGCCCACATAATCTGGGTAAATATGCTTTCTAAGATGAAAAGCAAACAACATAAATTTGTAGTGTGGCCTAATATTTGAATATAGCAGTTTTTCTTGTGCATAAACATCATGCTATGATTCAGACCACTGAGAAAGGGTCATTCATTTAGAATTCAATTTATTTTACTTGTACATGAAAGGTTTGCATTACTGATTTTGCTGAAGTTTTATTATGTTTGCTTTGATGAAGGTGTACTTCTTAGAAAGCTAGAATTTCATTTTCCATTCTAAAAATGCAGGACTTGCTGAAGTTTGGATTTGAGTCTGTCTTTCAGTTGTGAAATACACCTTACCTTCTATTTCACCAAGACTGTACAAATTCTGAATGGCTATCTGCAAACCAAAGGCCTTGATTTTTTTTCTTCATGCCAAGGCAACTAAATAGTGAACTGTTTAGCTCTACTTACACATTAGCTGCTTTTAGTCCCTCTTAAGATCTCTTTCACATCTCCTACCCTACATTATTAAGATGTGTATTGAATCTATAGCAAACACAAAACTGTCAATACTTAATAATACTACTTACTCATAACTTACAGTTATTTTACCTTGCCTAAAGTCTACTGCTTGATGTAATTGTGCAGCCTGCCTGAAGTTGTGAGCACTCAGCACCCAAAATTCAGCTTTATCCTACTTGGGAAGCTCACACAGGGGGGTGCTGATGAATTTTTAGAACTCTCCTTCATTCTGTCTCCTGTGCATAGGTGTCCTTTACAAGAATTCTCTGGTACCAGAGAATTCATCACCTGGCACTAATAGCATTACAGAGGCAGCACTTTCTCAATCAGTGTAGCAGCAATTGCTGGTGACCCAGACTGTTCTAATCCTGCAGCAACTAATGTAAAACCCATTCTGTCTTATTCGAGATTTCCTTAGTCATGATAATGAAAGAAATTGCTATATGAAACATTTTCTTTTTTTAAAACAAAATCCATTTAATCTATTGTTTCTTTCTTTGAAAAGGCATCCCATACAGAGGTTCCTCACAGTACATATTTTCAACTGTATTCTTCAAGACTAAATGACTGCCCCTGCATACAGTATTTTCTTCTATACACAACTTGTTTACACCTGAAAAGACAGTGGGGTTTTTTTGTAATTGTGCTAGTATTTTGTAATTTATTTCAAAATACTTCTCTGATTACTTAGGAAAATCAAACGACTTGGGTTTTTTCAGGCTGGAGAGCTTTCACTTTAAATCTTTCCTTTTGACCAATTGGTTTCATATGCTGTATTTAAGATTCCATTATCACTTTGTGTCAGACAAAGGAAAATAAAAAAGAAAGCTATTTTGCTGAAATATAATTTTTAGGGGTCTACATTTTTTTTGGGGTGGGAGATGGAGGCAAAGAGTATAAATATTAAAATTACATCTTTCTACCCACAAAGAACCTGGAAAGTTTAGCCTAAAAGCCAAAAGACTTTACCTTGTATTATATTATTTATTATGTGAATTTACTTATTAGAATTTCCTTTTTCTTCATCTGCAATTATGTTTGCAGATTCTGTTAAAATAATGTTTTCTTATTAATCCAGATCTGAGTTAAATTCTTCAGATAACTTTTACTGTTACACTTGGAATACTTTTTGCAATGCTATTTAAATTCCTTTATTGCATGACTGCACATGTCTGTTGTGAAGGATTTTATTGGCTTGCTGGACATACTTCAAGTCCCATTAAAGATTATTCAGGATTTTGTTTCGCTAGTTATTTTTCCACCAGTGAACACAAACTATTTTGTTTTACCTTTCACCCATCTTAATTTCATCAATTTTATGCATTCAAGTCTTTGTTTCGAGACACTTGACAATTAAGTTGCTCAAATACCTCCTTATTTATTAAAAGTGGCTGCATTTTCTGCTTAGTTAGCAGTAGTGAGTGAACCTATTATGAATAGATAATGACTGAGGCCATAACTATTATAATTTTCTTTGATATGATTTATATCAAGACCTGTATTATTCATAATGGAATCCTTTGAACTCTGAAGGTTATGGAGAAACTAGGATGCCACCTTAAAGACAGGGAAGCCCTGGAAAGCTTTTAGGCTTCATGGTGAATTTAAAACCCAGTATTACTGTCACAAAGCTCTTGTAACTCTATGATCTGATTACATTTCAAATATAGCCATTAATAGAATAATGTCTCTGTCCCTGGCCAGACCTGTAGATGGTCCTGTTAACCATCATTTAGGTAAACAACTTCCCATGTCCTCCCAATTGTCTTCATCTGTAAAAGTCTGTTGGACTGTGAAGTACTTCAAAAAGTTCAAATTCTCCTGAGGCTTCTACCTTCATTAATTATAGCACCCTCTGACTCACAAAAGAGGGAAGTGAAATGTCAGGAGGTAAGTGAAGGAAAAGCCAGCGTCTCTTCTGCCAAATTGCAAAAAAAATGTTTGTTTTTTTTTTTTTAATTTTAGCCTTTTTGAATGCAGAAAACTCAAGTGGCAGGCAATAAGGAAACAAGAGTTGATCATTTCACCTGGTGTCCCTGCTGTCATCCCTGATTTTACTTCTCCAAACATACCCACAGCAGTGTTAAGCAATCGTGACCCTTCTTTAGTGTTGCCACTTATCAATATTTATTGCATGGTAAAGCTTTTTGCTTCATTTTCTGCCTCAGTTTTTGGAAATATATCTAAGGTGTATAAACATTTTATTCTAATGCCTGTGATAGATACTCACAGCTGGGTTTTTCTGCAACTAGAAGCTGCTAATAAAGTATTTTGGTGAGCTGCACAGACATACCTAGACCATAAGAGGTCCCTGCCCAGCCTTCAGAGCTCCCCCCACCTGCCCGTGGCACAGGACCCCATGTCAGACCCCTGGGGCTGTCAGCCCCATCCCCAGTGACGCTGCCATAGGGCCGGTCTCCAGCTCCCCATAGCCCTGCCCTGCTCAGCCAAAGACCCTGCCAAGACAGGCCCACCCATGGCCCCATGGACTGGCCCAGGCCTATACCCAGGGAGGTGCCTGGTGTTAGGGCTGCCCCTGTGCCCTCCTGCTGTCCTGCTTCATCCAGCAAAGTTTGATACCAGCTCTAACCCACCACCTTTTTGCTGTCATCAGTGGAAAGCCAAGTCTGCAACAAGAAGCTCATGAGCAATATAGCCCTATGTAGTTTGTCAATTAAAATATCAGTAATGCTGTAAGGCACGGACACTAGTGAACAGCTACTTAAGAAAGAACACAAAACTTACTTAGACATTTTGCCTTGGTAACATTCACAAAGAGACCCAAATCTCTAAGTGAGTGGCAACAGCAGAGTCCTCTGCAAGCAGCCCTGAAATAGTGTCTTCACTGGCTTGGGTGAGACCCCTAGAAACAGTTCTGCTGGACACTCCCCATCCATCTAGCACCTGGTCCTGTGAGATCACTCCAGCACATTATCTCCTAACTATCTTAGCTTTTCACAGAAGGCTTTCTGTCATGACCATTTCTGCATCTGAGTAAATGGTTTCCACCGACTATTTAAAATTATCAATGTGCAGTTTGGCAAATTTGACCATAGGAGCTGCCTTGTGAAAGACATTTCCACAGCAGTTGAAAAGAAAAATGTTGAGATAACATGACTCTAACTCTGAATTTGGCTAATCATTTGGATGATATATTTTCTGTGTAAGAAAAAAACTAAGTGCTTATTTTAAAATAACAATGGTATATTCCACACAGCACCACTGCTCCAAGACAAAGTTAGGTGAGTACTGAAAGATTATTAATGCCAGAAATGGGCATATTTTCTCATGATAATGCTGATTTCTTAGCAGAGACATAACAAGGTGTTTTGTCAAATAATGCCAAAAAAACAAAGGCCAGGTCCATGAACTTTCACCTTTTTTCAGAATGTTTAGATGTACATGGATATGCAATTCTCATAATGTCATTCAAAATGAGAAGTTTCATATAGGCTGTATTTGCAAGAGTGAAGGCACTGAAAAATAAACCACAACCCTCAAACCTCAAAGATCAAGCAGCATACTGGTTCTTTGCTTTTCTGGCAAAATGACAGTAAGAGGTGATGTGAAAGTCAGTTCACTAGAAATGGACATTAGGTCTAGAGGGTCAAGCTGAATTTTCTTGCTTTTTGACATATCAAATCTGTAATGCAAAACGTTGATACTACAGCCATATATCTGTTATTGACTTCCTTAAATTTAGAACAGAAACCACTCATGTTTATATGAGAATATCAGAGTTGTATATGACAATCTATTTCATTTAATATTCAAATGCTTCATTTGTAGATTGAATTACCTCATTTTTACCTGTCATCCTTTGTAGATGTCTACTACTCCTAAAAATAATCACATAAAAATACAGTAAGAAAAGAAAATTAATTAAAAGATATTTGGTCTCTGTATGTGCCTAGTGGTATAACATGACCATTACAGTGTAAGAAACAGTCATTTTAGACAACCTATGGAGGATTACTAAAATCGCTAACAATCTCTTGACAGTGTTAATAATTCTTTGATGGCTATTTTCCCTTCTGGTTTTCTTTGGATTAAACTGAAGTGATTGATATTTATTTCAGAGGAGTAGAAGGCATTTAAAATCACTGGTAAAGAAAACATGGACAATTCAGTGTTCTATATTCTAAAACACCTTGTCTGGTGAGAAAAAAAAACATGTTTTATGGAGTAAAACCAGAATAGATAATAATTGCTGGGCAGCAAAGCAAATGATGAAGTAAGATTGCTCAGTCACACCGATCAAAGCAGCCCTATGGCATGTATAAATATTCACTGGAGTGCCTACATCACTAGACTTCTACTGCAGAGATGATACAGCACTATGCAAACATGGAGTGGTAAAAGAAAGATTTCAGTAGCAGCAAGGCTGTTAATTTTAATAGGTCTCTTGTTATGAAATATCCATGCACTAAACAGTGAAGATGTGTACCAGGTCTGAAGGCAAAAGTTCAGTAGTATTATTGACAGATGTACCACTTAGTGTAGCTTGTGTACACAGAATATTAAAAGCAGTGCTGCCATCTCTTGGTTATTTTGGGTTGTAGTAAACATGCCCTGTATTTACCACATCTTAAAAAAATCCCAACAAACCTACAGAAATGAATGCCACAATGTGACATTCTTCAGCAGTGTCCAAACTATTGGACATGGAAAGGTAACATTTGAATACTTCATTTAATGGGGCTACCCGTACAGATTAAGCTCATGCCTCCCTATTGGCCATACAGGAGACATGGATACAGTGGGGCAGTTTTCCCCTCTCTTCTTGCCTTTGGGGAAATTTTCCTTCCTGAAAATAGATCACATTTGGAGTAGACAGAAGGAAAATCTCAGATGCCATTTATGTGTTAAATTCTAAACCTAAAAGCATATGAGTCCTGCAGGGAAGATTTCTGCAAGGATTCAGGGTTTTTTTTCACTCAGGAGAATATAAAATTGCCTTACATTTCTATTTTATACATATATATATTTATACATACAATTATTTGTATATACAAGAATGCATTTGTAATATAAATGCAATATAAATATGTAATATAAATGTAATATAAATGCTCTGTTACACCAGGGGAATAAAAATCAATTTTATCAGTACTGCACAGATGTTGGGTACCACCCTTCTGATCGAATCCAAAAAGCAAAACTTGCCAATGAACTGCCAGAAAAAAAGCCTCATCTTCTCTTTCCTTCTAGATTTCAATGCCCCTGGTATGGAAGCAAGTGTATTTCCTTCTGCAGGAGAAATAAAATAAATTATAGTGCAAGAGAAACCTGCATACTGTCTCCCTTATAAATTAACTCTCCTACTCTTATTAAAATAGATGCTTATTGACATGGCACTATTCATCTAAGCTTTTGCTTAGATAGAAAGTTTTGAGACCCCTAAAATCATCCAGTCCAAATTACTTTTTAAGATATTCCAAAGAGACAGAACTTGTGTATCTATAATACTTGTACTGAGTATTTTCTCCCTATAGCTCATATGTCATTAGCTGTAAATCTAAAACTCAAGTCAGTCACTGGTCTGTCCCAAAATCCTGGCTAAAATGTTTTCAAGAGCAAATTCATTAGGCATACAAATAGTGTCAGTAGGAAAATTCAAAAACATTTTCTGAAAAATGTATCTCATTTAGGTTTGATCTCTTCATTCAGATCTAAAATGATACACACAAAAGACAAAAATATCATTTATTATTTCAACTTCAACAATTAAATGAGGGTGTGGTGTGACTCACCCTTGCTTGTTGTGAAAATACAGAGAAATTAAGGTTGGGAGGGACCTCTGAAGACCATTTAGACCAACTCTCTGCTCAGAGCAGGTCCAATTAGATCAGGCTGCTCAACGTTATGTTTGCATGAGGATTCAACATCTCTGAGGACAGAGATTCCACAATCAAACTGTGCACCTCTTCCCAAATGTGACTGTTGTTGTGGTGAAAATGAAAAAAGTCCTAATATCTAGTGAGAGTTACCCATACTGCAGTTTGTGTCCATTGCCTTTAATTCTGTCACTGTTGGCTCATATCTTACATGCTGTCCACCAAGTCCCCTGAGCTGTTTTTTATCCAGGCAGCCCCAGCTTGTACTGTTGGATGAGGTTATTTCGTTTCAGATTTAGGAGACTTAAACTGCGTGCAAATTAGAAAGAGCTGCAGGACATAAAGGACAATTGTCACAAGTGATTAAATGGAGTACAGGGTGGAAAAGTAATGATGAAACATATTCCTTCCACTGAATACTCACATTCAGGGTTTTTTTCAGCAGTTATTTGGCAGCTCAGTTCTTTGTAATCTAGGGTGCAGGGGCAGAATGGGAGAGGCATCAGATTATCGATTATCTGATGTAGCATGACACCCAAGTGATGAATTGCAATTTATAATACAACTCTGTCACAGCTTACTACTGCTTTGCTTCTGTATGGGTAACTCATGACTCCTCAGCTGCCTTTAGATTTGATTGTAGATGCAGATAAGCACACTGTGCTACTGGAGCCTCTCTGTATGTAGTAAGGGAAGAAAAGGAGAAAACAGAGAAGCCAAAACACAAAAGGAAAAAAAATCCCATGGTTCACAGAATTTAAAATGTGCTGTTGATCAAACTAAGACTTTCTATCTATAACTGCAAAAGTAGGCTAGCAATTAATGTCAGGCACCATAGGAGAGTAGAAATGTTCCGGTACTGAACTGCATGGAAGCAAAATCAAGAACTTTAGTACCTTGTCCAAACTTAGCCGATTAAAACTCATTATCTCAGCATCAGGAAATCCTCCATTATATATCAATTTTTATGCATTCCACCAATTTGATTATTGAACAAAGTCAATCATTTATCTTTTTTTCTTTCAAGATACCAGCTTTTTTTGTCCATGAGGATGTAAGCAAAGATTACCTTTACATGAAGAAACTCATATTAAGGCTGATGGATACAGTCACCAACACAACTGAGCTTTTGACCTAATATGTCCAAAATAAAAAAAAAGATCTTTAAATACAAATTTTGCTTAACTATTTAAAACCTGAGAAGTTGCAATAGAATCAAGAACCACTGTGTCCTGTTTTGGGCGAGAACAGAACTAATTCTGTTCAGTGATTTTGCTTTTCAGTTCAGTACTTCTAACTGCACTGTCTGAAGTTAGCAGCCTCTTTTCCCAGGCAGTGTGCTGCTGGCAGTGATAACACCCCATGGTTAGAGTTACTACTAAGGATCTCTGTGCAGACCAAGGCCACTGCTGGGTCCTGTGTACAACATTGGGGGTGCAGGAAAGTGAAAGGCTGCACCTGCAGGGAGGAGTGGACTGGGCAGGTGACCCCAAACTGACCAACGAGGTATTCCAGCCCATATACCTCATATTCGGTATAAAGCAGAGGGATGTGGAGAGTCTATAGCTTGCTTGCTCACTCACTCATCTCTCTTTCTTTTGGGGCTCCTGGGCTCTTCTCCCCTCTTGGACTGCTTTGTCAGCTTTGCTTGGCTTGGGTCAGGTCCTCTTTCAGTTCCTTCCTTGGAGCATCCAAGGGTGACTCTGTTCTGCTTTGATCCCAATCAGTGCGTTCCTGAATCCAGTACCAGAATCCAGCTCCTGAACACAGCTCCCCTCTGCCACTGGGCCCAGTCTGGGACTTTCCTGGTGCCTGCTCCACAGC